>CM020502.1:15806443-15908943 GCA_009823395.1 Thamnaconus septentrionalis | reverse complement strand
CAAACTGTGAATTTGCACCAGGTTACAGGAGCAGTTCTCTCTTGTGGATGGCTTTATTCACAGTGTGCAAATTTGATAGTGCTACGACGAACAGCTCGACACCTCTGCTCTCCACCAGTCTCGACTTCTGCCCAGCAGACCAGACTTCGTACCTCTAATGAAACTGGCTTGACCTGAAACCACTGCTCAAAAAAAGAAGCTAAACATCAGCTCAAAATAGCACCAAAGACATAAAACATTTATGTTAATGGCTTCTGTTAAAAGAACCGTCTTTTTTTAACACCTCTAATAAAAGTGCAACTGCCTTTCAGACATGTGCAATGCCTTGCTTTTGGTGGCTTTAATTCATTTTTTTTTCTTGGTCTGGACTCATATCGAAAGGAACAAGGAGCATAAGTTCTGCCGGTACTGCGCTTGAACACTAGGAATACTTTTACATGATACTCAAATTTTACTCAAGGTAAATCAGAGACTTTGTCCATTTAAAAAAAAAAAAAGAAGTCCACATTTTTTGGTGGCCAAAACCCGCTGAATACGACCGTAAAGTGGCTTATTTTTGCACCAAAATAACATTTTGTCCAAGCCTCAGTTCCTCTGACCACAGTCTTGTGTGAAAGAGAAACAACGACCTCCTTATCCCCTCCACCCCCCTCCGCCTCCCTACCCCCGACCAACTAAAATCAACTCCTTGGCCGTCTGCGCCGAGAGGGGAAAACAGAGCCGTTCTTAACTCTTGGCCTCACGCTGCCATGTTTTTCCAGCCTTACTGCGAGCTGTGCCCACAGCCGCTCACTCCGCTGAATCACCCACATACATTAAGATGACGCTATAGTTGTAGTCAAGACGGCACCAGCCGAGACCAAGACATTATCAAGACTAGAAAGTATGGAGACCAAGACCAGACCAAGACTTCATATATCAAAGAAAAATTAAACCTGCAAGCAGGGTTGGCGGGACTGAGCCCACCCCATGGACTTGCGGCTGACAAACTGGCAGCACTTTCAGAAAAGATGTATAAACCAGTATATAAGTCTAAGTAAAAGAAGATTTCAATAATATGAATACTGAACAATTGCGTATTGGCAGTGTAGTGTGTTTAAAAGTGTAAAGGACGAACTGAAACAGTGATTAGCACGCCGGCCCCCAATCGCCCCCGACCTCTGCCGACGCCGCCCCCCTGACATCTGCCGACTCTGGAAGAAGTCTAAATAATCATAAGCCTGTCTGTGCAAATGATGCAAATTTTTCACCTCCAGTTTTTTTTTTTTTTTTTTTTGGGTGAGGCTGTCAAATGTAAATTTTAGGCCTTGATGAGACAAACACGTGGGTGTTTGAATGAGCTCCGCTTTTGCAACATTGGAAACAAATGCTACGAACCCGGTCATTTCTCCGTCTACATGAAATGGGCTGGATAGTAAAGACTTAAAGTGGGGAAACAGAATGTCCAAATTGTGACACATGAATACCCTGTCTACAGGCAGAACATGATCAAAGCAGCATTTTGACGGTAGGAAAGCCCGAGTCAACATGTACACAAAGATTCACATGCCTATACAAATTAACCTTACATACATATTTCCTTAGTTGCAGTCAGGAGAATTGTGAATTGTGCCTTACCTCACGGCTTTTGGAAAAGGGAGTGAGTACTCAGGGCTGAGCTGCAGTTATATGTCTGTTGTTATGGGGCGTTGTCCAATCACAAGCCAGCATTTATGACTGTCATGTTTTAATAGCCTTTGATCATGTTCTGCCTGCCAGTTGAGAAAAAAAAAAAAAAAAGAACGTTATGCAGTCAGTGTTCTGCATTGTGGATCTTTCATGCTCAAAGCCGATCCAGCGTTCTAACTATATCCATAAATATGAAGAATTATGATTTAGAGGCTGGTAAACATTGTTTATTGTCTTATACTTTTTTCAGTGCATACAATTGTAAAATTGGAGACATCAGAAAACAAAGTGTTATTGCCTGTGATATATTCATATTCAGTTCAAAAACGAACAATACATTTTTGGGCGATATTAAACAACTTGAAATATGTCACCTCTTTCTTGTCGTATCAATTAAATTAGAGCGTACACGACGTAGAGCTTGATGAGACGAACGCGTGGTTGTTTGTTGCACGTCTATGCGACATTCCTAGGGGGCGCTACGGCCATTAAAGTTTTTTTCTCATGTCTCGGTTGTTGAAACCTGGGAAACAAATGCTTCCAACTCAGCCATTTCTACATCTACAGGAAAGATATTGGCATCATCGTTTAGCTAAGGTCTTCAGGAATCTAACTGTGTAACTTTTATCCAAGCGTGGGGCTCAGTCCCGAATAACAACAAAACAGAAAAAAATGACCAGTATCTTATTTAAATTCCAGTTTGCATCTAAATGGAACAGCAAGATCTCTTTTCAGCAAGGTGTCTTCTAATCATTTTCTTGAACATTTTGCTGCTTTGCCAACTATTTTCAACCATTTTCAAAAGAACACCTTAAATAAATGAACAAGGAATAAAGGGGCAGTGTGTTACTCTCACCAACAGAGCGTAAAACAGCAGCAGCTGGATTCTTTTCCGTTATTATCTGTCATTGTAGTGTTGACTGAGTTTTGACCGGCCTGGATTAGAAATCCAGTCCGTTAAAGTGAAAATGAACAAGGACTGAGACCCTTAAAAAGTGGTCTGGAGACCAAGACCAACCTCCAGTACTACAACACTCGATGATGGTAGCAGTTATCAATTTGTGGGTTGCGGCTTTGTGCGCAATTTTTTTTTTTTTTCTTTTTTCAAAAAAAATAAAGCAAAAAGACGAAAGGAATCTTTGCTATTAATTTTTTTTTTTTTTTGTAGGGTTAATGGTTATACGGCGAGCGTCTGTGTTTTTGGCTCCAACTCTGGGCCCCTACCGGACCCTGCTCTGCCCAGCCTCCTCTCGACTAGAAATTAGTGTCCTGTGACTAACATTGTCCGCCTCAATCAGGCCTAATTTCCTCATGGCGATGAACCGTCTTCCGCCGAGCACTTTATCTTCCTCGGCGTGATGTCACTCTCATTTCCAAACTCTCGAAATAGGCTGCTTAATGTGCCATGAAGTGCCGGCAAAGTCAAGGTTGAACTCGTGCATGATGAGCCTTTTTAGTGCAGTCCCTCCTTCACACCGAACCTCTCAGTTCGGTCTGACCCAAGACACTTTTGTAGGTCTATGACTCAGTTAAACTCCTCGTCATTGTCTTCACTCGAAAGGATTGGTAAAAGTAAAAATTCTACGGCGGATATGTTCTCTGAGATCTTTTTCTCCACTGGCTCATGCTTGCACTCCAGTAAAAGCATATTTAACCCTCTGTTTACAGCCTCCCATTAACACATTCGGTTTTAATTTCTGCTAAAATGTCTGCTTTGCTACTGCATGGTGATCGTGGAGGGTGTGTGAAATTCACAGCCCCTTGTGACATCAGAGTGTTGATTTCTAGTACAGTGCTCTTCAATAATGTTTTTTAACATTGTTGTCACCCAATGATTCCCGCACTGCAGCTGCCCACCGCTCCGTCAGGGGATGGGTCAAATGCGGAGGACAAATTTCGCATCCTTCAGGATGTGACAATCACTGGGACTTCAAAGGAGTGGAAGTACTTGTATTTCAGTACTCACAATACAGAGTACTGAACAAGGCCATTACACATTATAGAATTACTTTGATTTTTCGTGGTTTTCCACAGATGTTCTGTTATTTAAACAACATTCCCTGGCATATTGTTTTTTTTAAAACATGGGTGACTGTCACAAGTTTCATTGCAGTACAAACAAAACTGTCATATACATACATATACAACTGGTATCAGTGTTGTGGTATCGGCACGTGTTTTAAGTATGAGTAGAGTATTAGCGATACCTGATACTGATATCGGTGCATCCCAAGTAATAATACTAACTTTATTTGTAAAGCACTTCAAAACAAAGTTACAAAGTGCTGTACAGGACATAATGACAAAACAAATACAAAAACCATATCGAAAAGACCTGATCCGCCTTACAGAACAAGATAAAGGAGTCTTGGCGAAAGCCATAATTAAAACATAAAATAGAAGTCCTGATAAAAGAAGGGTGTAATAAAAACTAATGAACTAAGAGTATTAAAAGAAACGTACTGAATTTGCTAACCTCAGGTCCTCAGGCAGGAAGTTCCTTTCCAAGTCGTGGAACAAGCAAATGCTTACAGAATGGAGTATAATGAAGAAAACCGTATACGGGTAGCTAAAACAGAATGCTCCTTTGACACTTCCGCGCTGCCTTTAAAAATTCCATGAAAGGAAAAAAGAAAATCCCACATTGGCTCCGATGACCCCACGCTAATGAGATATTGATTGCATTAGCTCTAAGAACACATTCACGCCCTGTCGGAAACGGGAGTTGTCGGCGCGCGAAATGCGAGGCTGCAGAGGTCGTTTGTTTTTTTTTGGTTTTTTTTCCTCCAAGGGATGAATCCACAATACAGAGGGGATGTCAGATTAGACCCCGTAGCTTCGCTCGCACAAAGGCGCAGGCATCATAATCTATTAGCATCAGCCGTGATGGGATTACAGGCCGTTAATGAGACCGCATACTCTCGCTGCGCCGCCATTAGCACGCCGCGGCTAACGCTGTCTCGGAGGAGGAGGAGGAGGTGTGAGAGCGGGAGAGCACCGCCCGTGTCCTCTTGTCTTTTCGTCGCAACCTTCTGACGTCTGGCCGTCCTTTCACACGCTTGGTCTCACTGTAAGCAGCAGGGAACAGGAGGAGGAGAAGGAGGAGGAGGAGGAGGAGAAAGAGGAGGTGGTTTGTTTCTCTGGAGAAGCAAAGGGAGGATGGGAGACTTAATGGTGTGACAAAGGGGGCAGGAATTTAACGAGGGCGGGCTTGCAGTCACAAAGGGAAGAAATAAATAAAACGGCAGACTGGGCACAACCGGGCCCAGAAGTGTTAGGTTAAGTGTGTAAGTCTGATTTTGAGAAGAAACAGCGACATCAGGTGATTACGGTTTAAGATTGCTGCATCTTTGACTCTCCCGAGCTTGCCAGTGAACTATAGTGGCGTGCGCACTCAGGACCTAGACTGTGAAAATGGTCCCCATTACCTCCCTGCTTGGCACTCAGCATTCAGGGTTGGTATTGGGGGCTTACATCACCCAGTGATTCCCTTGGGCGGCACCGCCTCAGGGGATGATGGGTCAAATGTGGATAACAAACTCGGGATGTGACAATCACTGGGACTTTGACTTTAAGATGATAACTAACTAACACCGTGTCGTGTAAGAAAACCAAATGACTAATGGGCAGTAGGTTAAGCTTTTACCAATAAAAAAAAAATCGTAAATCAGGCCAAATTTACACGCTGGACCATTGAAAGGGAGGGCGGAGGTCAAAGGGCATCCTTAATGATGTTGTGTTGCTCTTTGTGCGAGTTCCTCAGGACCGTCGGCCTCACGGTCGACCAAGGCAGATCCACTGGGATGTTCAGCATCACCTTCTCCACAAAGATGCAGCTGCTCCTCCTCAGTCTGCAGCCGTTTCCTTCCGCCACGTTGGCCCGAGCATTTACTGTAAAATGGCCCTCAGGTGCACACAGATGGAGTGCGGTTAAGGCAGATGTTTATTGAGGTATTACCACTACTGGCCAGTGTCCACTTTAGTCCCGGGGAATCAATCACAGTGTGCATGGTTTTTATTTTGATGGCCGGGTCGGCAAACCTCTGAGGTTCTGCTTGGCGCCTCAACAAGGTTTGCGAGAAGCTTTTTTCTTTAATCTGAAACAATTTGTTTCCTTTGATAGGGAACCGTTGTAATGTTTTGTTTTGCTTTTTTGTCATTTACAGTTTTGCCGTTTGGCCTTGAGAGTGATAGTCCCGTCGAGGCAGTTAATTGGCGTGCTAACTTATGGATTTAAGACAATAAAAGAAATGAATTGAATTTGTTGGAAGGAAAGCTAAAGTGGTTAAGTTTACTCTTGGCTCGACAGTCCAGGAAAGCAGATTGCAAAGCAAGGCTCAATTTCTGGGAAAAACTAGTGTTTCGTGTTACTGTTTTAAATAGTTGTATCCAAAATCTGTCAGCGAAACAAATTATATGAGTTGAAGTCATGAAAGCCCGGTGCTGTGCATCAATTAAATGCAAGACGCAATGTAAAATCACAGTCAAATCCACATTTTTGACAAAAGTGGATTGCAAGCTTAATGGACCGTGTAAGGAGCTGCTGCTCACAGTTTTGAATGTTGCAGTCATAATTTATTTAGTGATAATGATTATTTTTTTTTAGTTTTTTTTCTGGTTCAGATCGATGGAGAGAGTATTGAAAAGAGGCGAAGATATATATATATACCTATATATATATACACACATATACATATATATACACACATATACATATATATACACACATATACATACATACATATCTCAATATTTGGATGATATTTGACCGTGCACACTAACAGTCCTGCAACCCTCTGACTCTCCTGTGTCCAGGTGACGTTCCGCACCAGGATCTACCACTGCAACATCAACAGCCAGGGGGTGATCTGCCTGGACATCCTGAAGGACAACTGGAGTCCTGCCCTGACCATCTCCAAGGTCCTACTGTCCATCTGCTCCCTGCTCACTGACTGCAACCCCGGTGAGAGCATGCACACACACACACACACACACACACACACACACACGTCTCTCCCCCGTCATGTCTGCTCTGGGTTTTAGCAATGACAGGTTGACTGACGCCTCATTCAGTGTGGATAATGCTTACGGACGCGTATCTCTTTGAGGCTTGACTTGAGCTCCTTGTGAAACGGTGGCGGCAGCAAGTCACCGGAGAGGACAGACAGACAGACATGTGGAAACCTTTTCAAACAGGACGGTGTGGCACCGCTCGCTCCCTCCGTCTGTTGAAGCCAGGGCTTGCAGGATTATCGAGCAGACCTCTGTTTTTTTTTACTTTACAAAACAAATAAGGTAAAATTGCGCCTCCTGCGCTTATTGATTGGGACAAAATAGTCGCAAAAGAGGAGAATCTGTCTTCTTTGCTAGAATTTGTTAGATTTGTTTTTTGAAATTCTTTTCTCTTGAAGATTCTTTAGTGTAAAGAGTCAACAAGATGAGTCCTGATGTGACGTACTCACAGTAAATCCCCATCTCCCTGCAGTATCCACAGATTTGAAATACCACAAACAGTAAAAATATGTATGAACAAACCTAGTAATACTGCAATACAAGTTCAAAACTTGCAGTAGATTACAGTATACTGTACATTATTTGAAAGCATATTGTAAATTATTATTTATAAATGTAAAGGAATGTTAGTCTTTGAAATTCATGATTTAAAAAATATCAAACTGTGTATTTCACTTATGGTAAATCAAAATGGGGTAAGCTTTATTGATCCAGTTAGAATTTACATTCATTTAGTTGAAGAATCAGAAGTGACAAGACAGTTTGAAGTAGCAGAAAAGCCAGCAGTTCACGACCTGCCTCTGATGTCGCTGCTGCTGCTGCTGCTGCTGCTGCTGCTGCTGCTGCTGCTGCGTCGGAAAGGTGCATTTCCTCCGCGACTGTCCGTCACGCTCAATGCAGGACAATAACATTTTTCCTTTTCACTACCAGTGCAGCAGTCATTCACACTTGATGTGCAATCACCACGTCACGGCTCGCCGCAGAGCTTGACTAAACTCCCACAATAGACTCGTCAGGTGTGTGAAAGCCAGTTCTGCACATCTTCATCCTTGTTTAGGTTGCGGTGGGTATCATTCAGAAAGAGTTGATCGGATCCAAATGTCAATACCGGTACCAGAACGATACTTTCTTTGATACCAAATCAAGTTTGTTGTGTTCCCAGCCGTGCACAGATGTTGCATTTAGCTTTATTTTGATTTTATTGATTGATTTTTTTCTCATTTTCACTGACACGTGCGAGTGTCTTTGGTTCAGGCCTCTACAATGGGAAAGCCAATCATCAGTCACTTTAGATTTTGACAAGAGGATACCAAATCAGACTCAAAATCACCTTTATTGTCATTGTTGTACACAACGAAATTTAGACAGCTACTCCAATTTTGGACAGCTTCACCAGATCTCCAAAATGATTACTGTTATTTAAATGGCAATTCCAGCCAGCGACTTTTGGACTTGCCAGCAACTTTTACCAAGATTCACTTAGCGTGTGCTAACCCCCAATTCACACCAAAAGCGTCTGCGGCGCGGACGACCCAGGAGCGTGAAACCGTGGCCGCTTTGGAAAAATATGCGGCGGTTCTATTTTTCATGCTTCACTCGTCGCGTCAATGGCAGCAGGTAGAACCGTTCAGGCAGGAAGTCAGTGATGTCAGTCCGATTGTTTTTCATCATAATATTAAATGTGCTGTATTTTACTGTGCGTGACATGACGTATCGGCGTCGACACTTTTCAGTTCGGCTGTCAAATAATAAAGCAGATTTCACTTTAAATCTGAATTTATCATGTATGCTTTAAATACCTGCATTTTGTATGATATCTACAGTTTGGTTTATCTTTTTTCTTTTCTTTTTTACACACAGTGATACCTTTCGGACGGGCAAAACAGTTTTGTTTTCCTGATGTTTTCTTTAAATACACGCAAAACTCAGCGAGTTCGGCACCCAACCTTCCCAACATCACTGTGATTACCGCTGAATGACGACTGTCAGATCTGCTGCCTCTTTGTCATAAAGGGTACATTGCTTGGTCATATTCCGGCTGGCTGACAGCGGTTCCGATTTGAGCATATTCAAGTATAAGTATGTGTAAAAAGGGACGTGAATGCTGGGCTCATTGTGATAAAGGGGCTCTTCTGGATGTGAAAAGAAGCAAAAGTGATGCCATTCACCTTTTTTATCGCCCGTGTTATTCTTTTAAAGAATAAAAAGCCCATGTGGGGATTCCTGTTCCGTTCAGCGCTAGCAGAGTCAGTATTTACCCGGCGCTGGCACTGTCGAAGGGCGGACTTCAACATTTTGAAAGCTAATTAGGTTCATTATGGCTCAGTTTACCAGCAGAGCCGGAGGAGTGGGAGGATGGCCGTGTCTTTTTTTACTGAGCAGTTAAACCTTTCCCGCTTCGACAGCCCCATAACTACCAATGAGGTTTATGTCGGGCCGTATGGATTATTGACTCCAGCAGGCAGAGGATGTAAAATCAGCTGTTGTTGTTGAAAGGGGGCGGTCAACGGATATATGTATATATACATATATACATATATATATATATATATATATATATATATATATATATATATATATATATATGTATGTATATTAACATATATATATGTATATTAACATATGTATATTAATATTAATATATATATATATATATATATATATATATATATATATATATATATATATACACACACACACACAATTAAAATAGATAAATTCAATGAACAGCATTTAATTTTTCAGAATATCTGAAAAAAATAAATGGTCATTTAAAATTATACACAGAATATTTTTTTAGCAGCGGGACAGCAAGACCTCTTTCTCGACATACGTTCGCCGTCTGCGAGTGCGAGGAAGATGACATTAGTTCCCACCACCACTTCCTCCCCGACGTTCCCTCGCCTCGGCGACAGCGAAATGAGCTGATCCCCCCCCCCCCTTTTGAAGCGCGACACAAAAAGAGTCTCGCTCGATCCCACCCAAAAGAAAGAAAAAAACCCTCCTCCCGTTACGCCCACTCACCGTCTACATCCTTCTTTCCACCTCTTGCCTCATCAAAATCACCCCACTTCGCACCATTTGCTTTTTTCTTTCTTCTCATCCTCAAGTGCCGAGCGCTGTCCCTAAAAATAATCTCTCCTTTTCCTCCTCGGTGCCTCCTCGCCCCGTCTGACAGCGGTACCTTCCCATGCAGTGGGGCGATCATTGGCATGAGGCTCATTACATGACGGGGGAAGGCTGGAATGACAGTTAATCAACCCTCCCGGGGGCTTTGTTGTCCCAGCTGTCACGTCACCTTCCAGTCCCCTCTATCAACACACGCGAGTACATCTCTACCTTGGGTGGAGGTTGATGGGGGTGTTCGTCCGGCCGTATCCAGGACTAGGATAAGCTTGGGCATCATGTCAAACCGGAACCCTGTACGATTATTATTTCAGAGCAAACATTTCTTACACTTATTGTCTGTGACAAAAATAACAGAACAAGTCATATAGCCGTTTATGCGAACCCCAGGAAGATTTGCGACCACAGCTGTGGGACCTCAGTGGTCTATTGGTAGAGGGTCCGCCCTGAGACTTGTCGGTTGTGGGTTCGATCCCCGGCCAGGTCATACCAAGGACTGTAAAAATGGTACCCATTGCCTCTCTGCTTGGCACTCAGTGTTCGGGGTTGGAATTGGGGGGTTGGATCACCCAATGATTCCCGGGCGAGGCACCACTGCTGCCCACCGCTCCCTCAGGGGATGATGGGTCAAATGCGGAGGACAAATCACTGACAATCACTGGGACTTGGGATCTGAAAAAAGGTTAATATAGAGCTTCATGTAAGATTGACACATCAACTTATCACTGCTCTTCAAAGGGAATAGTTAGAACTGCAACATCGGACAATGGAAAAAAAACAAACATCTGTCTCTGGTGGGAGAGGTAGACTTGCGTCCTATACGTACACAGAAGTAGAATAAAACAGTCCTTTTTCTGCAGCCAACTGGTTAAAGGTTCTTTGCTAAGAACCCAAGTCAGTCAACATTTTCGTGCTTCAGTGAGTCTTATAGCTAGCTGACATTTGACATGGTTCTATAAATGTGTAGTGTTTCCTTGCAGTGCTGCGATTAAAGTCAAAACACTCTTTGCATCTAACATTCTTTTGACTTTCGTCGTCTTTTCTGCAAGTGAAATCTTCCAGACCAAGGAATGCATTTTCTTTAGTTTGAGGATAGTGGGGCTTATTATTTTGTCACAACAGACTGACGCACTTTCGCTGCTCTGTACCACGTAGGGCATTGTGGCGTTGTCATTTGCTGACTAAGAAAGTAGGAACGCTTATTTTCTCGCAGCTGATGTCCTGAATGAAAAAAGAGTGACAGGATCGTTGCAATTTCAAAATGAGATCCCTGCAGGTATGAATCGAGATCGCAATTTTTTTTTCGATTCATCATGCAGCCCTGCCCTCCCCCTCTTTATTTCTCCACTTTGTCACTTTGTCCTGACAAAAGAACAGAACAAACAAATGTAATTGTGCTTCGTTCAAGATTGGCACATAAACATAAATTGTTATAAATTGTCATTTGCTGAGTTGGAAAGTAGGAGCGCTGGTTTTCACGCAGCTGATGTCCCAAATGAATCACTGTCATTATGAATCAAGATTGTGATTTTGTTATGATTAATCGTGCAGCCCGCGATTAATCCACCATCTCCCATCTCAATCTCAGTGGCACGTCCCGAAAAAGTAACCTTAAATTGTTTACAAAGCTGGAGGCGTTTCTCCTCGAGTTTTTCCTGCCTCCGGCCTGTCTGACAGGTGCCAGTGTTTGCCCCGCTCTTCCACAATAAATCCATAGCCACTCTTCCGCTTTTCCACCTCGACAGCTTTGGGGTGTCTCCGGGGTTGTCGGAGCTGTAATAACACGTGGCCCCGCCCCTGCCTTGAAGCAGTGCTTTGCAATCTGGATTGAAAGCAACATTTGCTGGGGGGCGGGGAGGTTTCTTCCGGTCCTCGCCTCGGTAAAACTGGCTGGACGAGGTGGAAAACGGAAGGATTTCACTTCCAATACGCTCCCGGATTTTCACACCTCAGGCATCCATGCCAGATTCTGATTTGTAGCCCGTATTTGGTTCTTCTGTAAGTCTGCCTGCTTCTTTTTAAAATGATCTGTTCGCTACTCACACAAAAGGCTTGTGATAGCTGTATTTCAAATGAAATATCAGATTGCACTACAACCTGTACGGGTGAACTTGATTTGACCTACTGTCAAACGCACGCGTCCAATTGTTCATTTCATAGCTTAATGCATGACATACTGGTCTCTGACAAGGCGGTTAACAAGGGGGGAAAAAAGCACAAACACAACCGTCGGAACCATGAATCAACCGCTACGTGTTCTGGTTCATTGACAGTTTGTCTTCAGACAGTCGTCTTCATTGTGCTGTTCACACATCATTAGATTGGGGCCACTCCTAACAAAAAGGTCACATGACGAGTTATTGAGACAATTGATTTGTCTTGGTCTGTCCACCACTGCTGTTTGCTTTTCTTTCAATATATGTATATATATATCAAAGAAAATGCCATTGCATGCTTTAACGTTAAAGGTGATTTTGAAAGGTAAAATATACTGCCCATAAATACATTAATAAAAGTGTATAATCGCAGTACAAGTACAAGTAAGGTTTTCCTACCCAGAGAACACTTCTCATTTATATATAAGAATATACAGTATATAGAGAGAGCAAAGGTCTTGCTCCTAGTTAGCTGCCATCTTGCACCGCCATATTTCTAAGGAAGCCTGGTGTGGACAATCCACTTGCCTGACAGCGTGTTTCGTAATTAGGGTGAATGCTCGCGTCTTCAAATAAACCAACCAAAAAGTTGGACGAGGTATCCAGGTTTGGGTGCGCAGGCCGCCGTAGCTCACTGGCAAGCTAAGGAGGGGGAGGAAGAGTGAAAGAAAGACGCTGCAGTGTAAAATGTAACCACTTGATGTTGCTGTTTCTTCTTCAAAATCTCCAAACATTACACACTTCACCTATAATGCCCTTTTCTCACGATGCAATATCAGTGTGACATGAACCTTTTACATTCCATAAATTCCACCCCAGAGTTACGTATCCCAGGCTTTTGTTGTAACGCATATGTGAGCATTTACACCTGTTGAACATTGCTTACAAACTCAACAATATGCGTAGACGTGATTTGGCTACCAACCCCGGGGAAAGTAGATAAGCCGACCAGACGAAAAGAGTAAATAACATTCATCAAGCTGCAGGCCTGGAGCAGCGACTCCCCGGTTGATGGATGCAGACGAAAACAGAGTCAGAATTATATCTCGCCTTTCCTTTGCCTCGCTTAGTGGTGCACTGAATATTATTTTGTGTGAAATTGCTGTTCTTAAGCTTGGATTGTTCTCGGGGTCTGTTTGAGAGGAAACACCGGCGTGGAGTGTGGATGCGGTGCAGATATAGAATGAGGTGGAGGCTGCTCGCCGTATACGGTGTTGCAGAAGAAAGTTGAAGTCAGGTTGCGAGTGTTATCGCCACGTATTCCGCAGGGCTCGTGAAGATCAGAGCGGAACAGAAGAGGCATCAAAGCCCGGCTGTTTATAGTAGCGACCTTGGTTTTTTTCCTCTCTGACGTGTGAATCACAATGCCAGGGATTTCTCAAACGGTCTGTCAAGACTGCAGCTGTGCTGGCACACGTCCAAATCACATCTGATTTATTTCCACATATGGAGGAGGTCTGATTTCAATCTGACATGATCCAAATGGATGCACTTTTTAATGCTTACACGCTCCTGTTAGACGTACGGCTGCGTATAATTTACGTTTTTTTGATACAATGCCAATTTCGATACCTTGGTTTTGAAACCAGATGTTTGAAAACTAATTACAACAAGAAAAATGCATTGCAATTGCAGCACAAAGCTTTTAATTTTGATTTTACTGATAATTCAAATCAGGATTTTCTCCAAATCAAGTTAGCGCCGTCCTCATGCCTCAACATCCTTGGCACAAATGTTGCATTTTGCTTCATTTTGATCCACCTTAATTAATGGAGTCCCACTTTAGACTTATTAGGCATTACGGTAATTTTCACACTAACCTAAAGATAATTTTGCAAGTGTCTTTAGTTCACGCCTCCATAATGTGAAAGTCAACGGCCAGCGGCTTTAGATTTTGACACACATATGCCAAATCAGAATCACCTTTACTGTCATTATCGTACACAACAATATTCGGACAGGTACTCCAATTTTGGACAGCTAAGTAATAACTGGAATTTGACCACTTGGAACGTAGTATAAATCCATCCTTTTTGTACAACTGAGCCTTTTTGAGATTACCCCAGCGGTGGCATTCCCACCTTTCACCACTGAACCAGTTTCCTCTGTAGTGTTCTGAACCATTTTCCTGGTTATTGAAACTTGAAATTGTTGAAACATCAATATTTTGCTTCCATGCAAGTCAGAAAGTTCCTCAGATAGTTCACAATTTTATTGTTGTGGGCTCTGGGACATCACAGTTCCAGGCAAGATGGCATTTACCTGATAATGGATGGCATGAAACAACTTGTTTATCAGGCAATTGTGTTCGTGCTGCCAGACGAAACTTTGGGCTTTGAAATTTGAAAGTTCGCAGCGCTATTAGCGGCTTTATTTGTTCACAGTCAGGACTCTCATGAAATATGTGAGAACAAAGCATAACTGCTGCCGCGCTCTTTCTATGTCAGCCTTCAGAAGACAGAGGTGTAGTTTGGAGTTGGAAGCAGCAGGGCTGCGGTCGTCACATCTTTTGTTGCCAGTGTTTGCTTTCTCTTAAAATTCCCCTCTGTTCTCCTATTGCAAATATAACATTTTATTTGGCTTTTAAACATTCTTGTATTTAACATTTTAATGTCTATCTGTTTCTATGTTAGACACAAACAAAAGCACGTTTTGTATGTTGTGTGGCACTTTGGATTGAACTAATCATTGATCATAACACACACTACCAGTAAAAGATTTGGATGCACCTTCTTATTGCACTGTTTTTTTCCTTTATCTTTACTATTTACAACATTGTAAATACATATTGAAGATATCAAATGTATGTGCAAGATTTATGCATTTTTGTAACTTAAAGACAACTGTAGCTGCGTTTTTCGCAAAATAAAAGCGATATTTCTAAACTTTTGACAGAGTACAATTCTGAATTGCACGTGTTTCCATTGAATGGTGTGAAGCACATAAGCCGTAATTCTCGTAAAATCTTGTCCCGCGAGATTCACGCAGGATTCATGATAGCATCAAAACCTTTTAGCAATATTTGAGAGGCTTTTTGAAGTTTAGATGTTTCCATTACCAGTTTTTTATTGCAATATTTAGGAGGAATTCAACTCTTCTGATTTAAATTTTGACTTTATTCACGAAATTTCGACTTTATTCACATTACATTTTGACTTTTTCTCGAAATGGAATTTACAAAAAGGTCTCCTTCCAAGAATAATCGCATTGTGCTTAAAGTTTTTAAGAAGTAAAAAAATCCCATGAAGAACATGTGCAAATCCAGTCTCTGGGTTGTGAACTGTGCGCCGCGCGGGTGTGCAAAAAACGTATTCAGTGACGTTGCAATTATTTTCCGGGTTACTGCAAGAGCAGTGTGATGATATGCAAGAAAACCGGTCAGCCAGGGATACAGCCTTGTAAAAAAGAAAAAAGAAGGAAAAACACGTCATTGAAACCCAGGCAAGGATTAGTGCAGAGAGGGTGTTTGTGCCGCTCCACTGAGCTCGTCACACTGCTCCGTCAGCAGGGCCGGAGCCCGGCGGAGGTGGGGGAGGGGATGAGGACCGGGGAGGTGGAGGCTGGTGGTGTGGTTGTCTGAGCGGAGCAGAGTGGACGCAAGGCCCTGAGGAATTTGTTTCTCTCCCCATCACCTCACTGAGAAATTGACCAGCGGGCACAACAAGTTGAGCATCAGCACAATCGATGGAGTAGCCGCTGGGAATTCGTAATGTTGGCCGTGTGTGTGTGCGTGTGTGTGCGTGTGCAGTGTATCAACAGACAGGACGGGTTGCACATTGACTGCAGGGGAGCCCATTATGATCACCTCTGATTTACAGCCGCGCGCTCGTTTTACCGCACGCATCGATAAAAGTGTCGGCCGCGCTGTTCGTCAGGCGACGCTCGCTCTGCTCCCCGCTGACTTACAGCGTTTCCGTGGCGTTTTGCCACCGCCGGTGAAATTCACGCGCACGCCGATGAAGACCGGTGCTCTCTGCCACGCGTTTTCCGCACAGCTTGGTGGTGCACCTTGTTGGGCTATTTTTAATTTTGTCATTCTGTGCTTGTTCAGCACTTTGTGAGTCCCGGTAAAGATGTGAATTCTCCAAAGGCTTTTGCTGACGTCAATGTTTGGCCCCCTTAGAAAAGATGTGGCAGGTGTTTACACCACGTCATCGTTCCCAGTGAGCTTTCCTGTGGATTCTTTTGGTCACTTTTACAATTTCACAAGAATGTTTAGCCTCCTAAGCAAAGTTTTCGAGATGCCTTGGCTGTCTAATTACTTGTTCATAATGTCTCCAGTAGTTAACTGTTTATTAGTTAGCTGACCACAAAGGTACCACAACCACTACTAGTCTAGGTAATGAAAATTTTTAACCAGTCGTTGTCTTTGTTATTTTACACAGTAACGTGATCTATTCCCTAGTTTCTTTGTTTCTTCTGCTAATTTGATGTCATCATTAGCTGTGTTTCCATGACAGTTTTTCGCAAAATAAAAGCAATATTTCTAAAAATTTTGACGAAGTACAATTGTGATTTGTAGGTGTTTCCATTGAATGGTGTGAAGTGCATTAGCCTTAATTCTCGTAAAATATCGTCCCGTGAGATTTACGAGAATTACATTTGCTTTTGTTTGAACTGGTCACGTGACCCCGTACGTCGCGTCTGCTGACGTGTAAATGGGAAAAAGGTGTTTCCGTGACAATTTTGCGATATACCTCTTTATGGATACGTGTGAATAACCACCTCATGAGAGCGTCAACACCTTTTAGCCATATTTGAGAGGTTTTTCCAAATTTAGCTGTTTCCATCACCAGTTTTTTATTGCCATATTTAGTGTCATGGAAATGCAGCGACTGATAATGAATAACATTCTGCCTCCTGGTGGCTGGTTGCAGCATAGGACTCTCTTGCATCCACACAAAGAACAGTGCATAACCAATATGCTTTCCTTCGGGACATCAGCATGTCAGTTTGGTCATAATTACTATTATTATTAGTAGTGGCAGTAGTAGTAGTAGTCTGGCAATAATAATGATAATCATAGTATAATCTCACCATTATTGAAGTATTTTTGATGCTAGGAAATCTGTGCAAATAACATAATTCATCAATCATGATTCCCAGCCATGTCTTCATTCCAGCAGATCCACTCAGTAGTTTTCTTTCCTTTGTCCTTCACTGACTTCATCCCTTCTTCTTTTGCAGCCGACCCGCTGGTTGGAAGCATCGCCACACAGTACCTGACCAACAGAGCCGAGCACGACAGGATAGCCAAACAGTGGACCAAACGCTACGCCACATAGGCCAACCAGTTGCCTGGAGACCCCTCCCACCTCATCTGACCAACACACACACACACACACACACACACACACACACTCCCTCTTCTGAGATCTATGGAAGCACACCCGCTCCCTGTCATCCACCCAACCCCCCCCCTACAGAAACGAACTGTTATTTGTTCCATGCTGACTTGAAAAGCTTCTTTTTTATACAAAGAGTCTATTGGGATTGTATTTTCCAATACACTGAATGTTGATATGGTCATGAAAAGCTTTAATACTGTTATTGTTGTCAGTGTTGTTCTTACCGTCGTTGCATTGTTTATAGCATTGTGCTCGCCCTCGTCATCCTGTTTATCTAAAAAAAAAAAAAGAGGAAAAAAAATGAAAAAGCGTGCGTGTATTATACCCGTGTCACGTGACCGTCTCACGTTTTAAAAAAGGAAGAAAAGATGAAAAAAACAACAAAAAAAACTGGTCATCCCGAGTGAGCGCCTTTAGTTGGCCTTCTTTTCAAGTGGTTTCTACAGCTCATTGTCGATATTAGTGCATGGCATTGGCGTATGTGATCATGCGGTGTTCATTTAGCCACAGTATTATTTCTGTCCCGGCATGGAGGGAGTTGTCACCTTGACCATAGTGCTAGTTTGCTGTACAGTTCAATGCCTTGTGAGAAAACATACTCGATTAAACACTGGCTGTGACGTGTCTGACCCCGTCTCATTTCACTAGTGTGTGTGTGTGTGTGTGTGTGTGTGTGTGTGTGTGTGTGTGTGTGTGTGTGTGTGTGTGTGTGTGTGAGATGGAGTGATTACAATGCGTGCGCTCGTGCAGCCCTGCTGACTGCGACCACTTCCTTTCAGCGTGAGTGAGTCCCAGCAGGTTTACCGCAGGGCTACGCAACAAAGTGATACACAAGACACTTTTTTTCTGCTTACACAGACACGAGTGAGAAACATATAAAAGCAAAGGCACCCAAAACTGCACTGGCACAATACTTCCAATGCATTTTATATCAAACATAACTAGTTGCTGTCAGGTTAAAATTAGCTGCTGTCTTCTCAAGTGTTTCCTCATAACTTCCTTTTTTCCACTAACACTACCTGCACAGTTACTCGTGAAGTGTAATATAGGATTTCATTTCAAGCTATACATTGTAATACATGAGATAGAGTGGTGGGAAAAGGTTTTTTGGACATCTCATGCATTTTTAATGTACTGTATTGCGCTAAGAATCAGTCTTAAGTGTGTGCAATCAGTCTTATTTCAGTGCAACCATGAACATTTACCTACGTGCTGTACATTCATTGTCCATCCAGCTCAGAACTGAAGCTTTCATTCAGATGAGGAGTACGAGTACCAGAACTACAAGAACTTCTTACTTCCATTTGTTGTGTCTCTGATGCAGCCAAACCGTTTGAAACACTCAAAAGAACAAATTCTCTGGAAAATATTTAATGACAATAATTTGAAGGGAGCAAAATTTTAAGAGTGTCCGAAAACTTGTTTCTACGACTGTTTCTAAGACTGTATTTAATGTTTTTTTTTTCCAGCTTGTGTCATTAGTCACTGCAGGAAGAAGTAAACATTATTCTATTGTATTCATCGTACATCCAAAGAATAGCCAGATAATAGGACGATAATCCAAAGCCAGTGAGTTTTCCAGTGTTGCTCCTGGAATGCACTCATAAGCACTTGGAACAGAGCAATGCCAACACTTATTCATTATTAATCCATTTTCTATCCCCAGGCAGGACGCACCGCTGTGCAGGCAGCCGCTTGACAAAGTGCGCCCATGAAATACAATACAGACGTCGTCATTATTCACTCCTCGCAGTATCAGCGACAAACTGGGACAAATGAGTTTTTAAACGTGGCGATGGTGCAACGGAGGCGGGACCCGACGAAAGGAGCGGCGACCCATAATAACTGGACCCGGCCGAAGACCCTTTTGCAGGGAACGAGTCCTGCAGCCCCGTTTCTCTTACTGCAGGTCAATATTTCTTCATTTTCCAGTGATTACGTCTGTGCAGTTGCTGTGATTGATGTGCCTCTCCTTATTAGGCAATTAAACCAACGTCACATGACGGGGTGTGCTGTTCTACTGAATATCATCATGTGATGGGTGAAGAGTGCCAGACAACCCAGTGGTCTATACTGAACGGCGTGTCGCTTTGTAATCCAGCTTTGCAAACTGAAAACAAAACACGTCAGGTTTCTTTCCCGTTTATTCACTTGAGTTGATTGTTCGGCCGGTGACGCGAGGTCAAGTGAAAAAGGTCAAATGAGAGAAAGAAGGTTGGAGAAAAGCAGAGAGCTGTATATTGTGAAGTCAGACAGTCTCTTGTCAATACATTGATTCTCTTTTGTTCAGGCGCAGTCCACTTGTGCGGCTGCTCTCAGCCGTTTCGCCAGTTTGACCCGAACACACAGCGTGAACCAGCTGAGTGGTGCGTACTCTCAGTTTAAAGCTCTACTGGGCTCTCACTCAAATACTTAGAAGTTGAGAACCAAGATCATACAAATAAAGGGAGATCAATTTTTTCATTTTTGACTTTTAAAAATGTTTCAGTTTTTGGCAAAAAATTAAAATAAAAAATGAAAGTGCCCAACGAGGACAAACTTTTTGACTTGTGGGGCCACAGTGGGTTCTCAAATGTGACAGAGGGGGTAGCGGAGCAGCAGCAGATGGATGTTGTGTTTTGGTGAGCCACCTCAGAGGAGGAAAAAAATCTATCATGGGATAGGTCGAAAACATGTTGCTTTAGTGTCAATTGAAAATGAACAAAAGCGTCACAACAAAATCAGTGTTTTTGAAGCCCCACAGTGTTTAGATCTTTATTGAAATGATTCTGAAGAAATGGATGAAATGCAGCTATTTTATGACTTACTTACTATTAATAGAATTTTTTCAAGTTGGGCGGGCCGGATTAAAAACCTTAACAGACCGCATATGGCCCCCGGGCCATAGATTGCCCATGTTTGATGTGGCCCATGTAACCCATGTAGGGTTTGTAAAAGATGTGTATGTGTCACATATATCACATACGCGCGACCAGTCACTGTGTTGAACCAGCGAACAGAGGGCCTTAAAAATCTTCATGTTATCAGCTGCAAGAAAACAGTTGTGTTGTTTTTATTAAATTATTATTATGATTGTACACCTGTGAAAATGTCCACATATGGTTCCTCAAACCCCAAAAAAGCATAACGGTCAAATATGAAATCCACTTCACCTTGGTTTTCTAATTTTAACGTGTGACGTTAGCATTTTGTGAGGTCACAAAGGGTAAATCTCCCTGGTCAGTGCCAACTCCTGGAGCACCAGCGTTTTTTTTTGTGCTGTCACACCAAAGTCGACTTGTTTTTGGAGGGATTTTTTTGTACAACGGCATCGGTGGAAGCAGAAAGTCAGAACTGGATGTGCTCGCTGGAGGCTGAAAACAGAGGGCTATTACGGAGCTGCAGTAAAATTATTTTTGCTGTGCCGCGCCAACAGAGTGCCAGATGAAAAGTAAAGATCTTAAGAAGGACATAAACTCCATCCGCCCCCAGCAAAGAAGCATTCTGAGTTTCTCCACCGATGTTGCTGCACCCTTGCGGTTTGTACCGTGAGTTGGCGGGGTTTTCCATTCCTTTCTCTGCCTCAAGTCAACACAGCAACTGTTGTGAAATGTTAGAAAAGAGGGTAATAAAAAGAGAAAGGAATTTGCACTTGGTGACTGGGTCGAGCATTTAAAAAAATGCAGAAATGAAGACAAGAAAGATTCAATGAAACTGATAGTGAAACTTTTTCAGCACTAATTTCTCTTCACTGAAGCAGAGTTTTTCAGATAGACCACCACTACACTAACGTGGCAGTCACGGTATTTATCACTGTATTTAACCCCAACCATCCACATTTGCATGACAAACCAAAGTAGAAGTTATCCAAAGTACCTTCCTCCATCTGCAACCGTGAACACCATCACCTCCCCACCTCAAATGCACACAGCAGGCCAACTTTAATGTGTCGCAGGATTATTTTATTTTATTTTATGAACACTATAAAGCAGCACCTGGACTAGATTAAGTCAGTGGTAAGAAGTGGTAGCGAGAAATCGTGACAATGAAAGAGCAAGAATTCTTTTCAGAGAAAACCTCCACTGGCAATGAGATGAGAGAGTTTTGTGCTTTTGATTTTTTTGATTTATAAAAGCAACCCAGCTCAATTGCCCACTCACATATATACATATACACATGCATGAATGGACATACAAATGAATAGTAACACCTGTGCCTTTATTTTTATTGCCCACTCTTGCAATTTTTTCTTTTAGTTCTATCTCATTCTCATTCTGCACTTCCTCTGTCAGAGGAAGTGAAATGAGACATTTTTCATTTGCTATCTTTCTTCTCCATTCCTCTTTTTTCAGTGCAGCTTCCCCTCTCTGAGCCGTTGCATTTGTCAGCCAGTGGTGCGTTGTAGTTGTTGTTTTTCCACTCTCTTGTCTTTGGTAATGATCGGTTTGCGATGCTGATACCTCAGCTGCGCCAGCCAGGGTTGAACCATTGGAGTTGCCGATTCATTTCTTACTGCTAATTAAAAACCAAAGCCAAATGTTAACGTTGAATATTTGTAACACCTCGCTCGTCAGCTGATCAGAGAAAGGGGAATTCACAATAGCATGATTAGATAGATAGATAGATAGATAGATAGATAGATAGATAGATAGATAGATAGATAGATAGATATACATATATATATAGATATAGATGTAAATGGCTTGTATACAGTGCTCTTCTAGATTGTTCCTGCTGCTCTTTCTTTAATGTGAATGTTGTTTAAGCTGTTTAGCTCCGATCTCTGGTAAACATTGCCAATGTCCTTTCACTGCACATCCCATGAACATGTGACGAATAAAGTTTTTGAATCATGAATAATGGCAAAGTGATGGTGCGTCATCACTGTGCAGTTGTGGGTATTTAAACCGCTGAAAGCACAAACACGATGGTGCCCAGATCAGAGAAAACGGTGCTGATGATTTATTCAAAAACACACAAAGCAACACTTGTTGACACGGCCCCACTTTGCAGCTTCCTGTCTCCGAGCTGGAGGGATACAGTGTTCTGCAGCACACACACTGGCTGCACTGCAAACAACCAAAGCAAAGAGCAGCGATGGTGGCAGAGTTAATTATGGCTGACACATGAGGAGGAGGAGGAAGAGGAGGAAGAGGAGGAGGAGGAGAGAGTGAGGCGTCCTCTCTTCCTCCTTCACACGCTGTGTATGTGTGTGTGTGTGTGTTGGAGGAGAGAAGGGGGGAGGGGTGGGTAGACGGCGATGAAGACAAAAGCAGCTGATTGGAGTGAAAATTCCACCGACTTGTTTCAGCAGCCTTGATGTGCCCAGATTCTAATTCTGAAATCTCAATCTCACACGTTGGTTCTTTTTTAACCACCGTACAAGGAGGCGGCTTTCAATCAGTTGCATCAGGGCTCTGTTACCAGCTGCTAGTGTCCTTTCAGCTTTTTACGCCAAAGCAAGAAACATCTGACGTCGGTTGCCCTCAGAAGCCTCAGAAGAAGACAAAGATAATACACAGGAAGTGACAGCGAGGCCGTCCGACTGACGCTGAAGAGATCAGGGCTGATAGTGCCGCGGGTTTATCTGAATTGGGTGGCGTTTTTCACATGGAAAGGCAGAAGACACAACGCGCTGCATTGTACTTTACATGGCGCTACCGTTGGAAACAGACTCAGTGTTGTGGCAAGCATTGGTCGAGGCATGTTTATTTGTAGCATCATATAAGATAAAGACAGTTTATTTGTCAGTCTGACCGTGGTGAGACATACACAAGAGTATTCCTGGTGTAAGCACTGACACACAAATAGAAAACAGCACTACTAAGTAGGAAGTGTTGTAGGGAGGAGACACCAGTCCAGATGTGAACGCATTGTGCCTAAAAGCAACATATGACATAAGTTTACATTTTCAGCACATCCATCCTGTTTCTATCTCAGTGATTGAAAGCAAGGTGGAATTAGAATTAGCCATGTTGTCATGATTGTGCTTTGAATGATGAAATTCCCTGTATCACATCATAAAGAACAGCAAGACGGGCAATAAGCCACAGACAGTTGTTAAAATTTCCACCTGCCAAAGGAACTTGAGTTAGCTGTATGGCTTCGCTCTTGTATTTAAGGGTAAATGTTCATTCTGTACTATCTGTCCCATTTCAAACAATGGGATACCCCGACTGGTTAGAGCAGATGAGCGCCCTCAGGAGCTTTTCCTGGCCACTGTCGCACCCTGCTTGCCAGTTGGTTTTCTTCTGATTGTACAAAGTGCTCTGAGATGCCTTCAGATGTGATTTAGCAGTTTAAAAATATAAGTTGATTGATTGATTGATTGATTGAAATCAATCAATCAATCAAACATGTACGGTATAAAAATGTAATCCTATTAAACATTAAAGCACCAAGCCATTGCCTGAACAATCATTAATGCTCAAACCAAAGGACAATTTAGTGTCCAGATACTAATAGGCACTTTGCCAAATGCCCTTGGACTGCAGACTACTGTGTACCAAGAGAGAACTTTCAGTTTCCACTCAGAAGGTCCTTTTGGGTGAGAATCACGCAAGAAAGTGCCACTCGACCCTTAGTTGTTCTGACTCTTTAGGCGTTAGGACCTGAGGACACCAGCAAATTGTAACCATGTGTGAATTAAATGCAGCAAATTTTTGGTGCAGTGGTGGACTTTCTGTGTGGCATTTGCAGGTTCTCCCTGTGTCTGTGTGGGTTCTCGCCAGGTCCTCCTAGTAGTTGAACTAAGTTCATTATGTCAAAAATATATATCTGTGATAAAAGAATACTGGAATATCATAGGTTCTCCTAGTGTATGTGTGGTTCTCTCCAGGTTCTCCCTGTTTCTGTGTGGTTCTCTCCAGGTTCTCCCTGTGTCTATGTGGGTTCTCACCAGGTTCTGCCAGTGTCTGGTTCTCTCAAGGTTCTCCCTGTGTCTGCGTCGGTTCCTCCAGGTTCTCTGACTTCCTCCCACAGTCCAAAGACATGCAAGTGAATTGTGGACTCTAAATTGGCTGTGCAAGTGAGTGCAAGTGTGAATGGTTACTTGCCTTTCTATGTGGTGCTGCAATAAACTAGTCCTGGGTGGAACCACCCTAAAACAGCTGGGCAGCAGCAACCTTGCAAGCAGCAGTGCAGGTGAAGCTGTAATAGAAATGATGGGCATAAATGCAAATACGTTCGATCCTATTGGTATACAAAGTTGCCACCCAGACATGATTTTTCTAAAAAGATTGTATTTGCATTTCAATAAGAAGTACTTTTAGCAACTTCTCATTGACTGGAAAATAAAAAGGCTGACACTCAATCTTTAAAATTTGATAAAATTACACCGTTACAGGTCGTTTGTTGTTTCTGGGTGGCACGCAAGAGGAAAACTTCAAAAAAGCAGAATCGAATTTTCACTTTAGGTAGGTCTAAACGCTTTCTGTTCGGATACAAGGCTGCAGCATCTGTTTCCGGTTTATTTAGCGTGTCTGTTTTTTTTTTTTAGCATGTTTCGTGTTAACATAATGCCTCTCTATCTCTCCCCGGCATCACTCTGTGATACTGACGCTCTGTCAAACACAACAAAGATGAATATCGACCACAATGTCAGGATCTACTGCTGGAGCAACACTTCCGGCCAGAAGCGGCACGCATCCAGAGGCTGCATCAAGTTGACGTTAATAACAGGAATTTACTCAACTACCCTTCAAAATAAAATTAAAAGACGACCTCAAGTTGTGTCGCGCAACGTCTCTTCCTAAGGTATTCACAAAAAATAAGATACACAGGATTGCATACAGTAGTAAGATAGTACCAGCAGAGATACGGTCTGATAAAAAAAACACATTCATTTTGACCGAATAGTGTAATATTATAGTTAAGAGTATATCTGTATATTTAGAACGATGTAATATAGACATACAACTGACAATGTCCTTCGGAGTAACATGTACTTCTCCAAGATTATTGTTACAAAAATGATACGAACACACACACACACACACACACACACACACACACACACACACACACACACACACACACACACACACACACACACACACACTATTCGGGGTCTATATCTAGAGCCCACAAACTTTCGCATCACATCCTCTTAAAATTTGCAACATACTCCTCAGCGCGCAAAAAAGCTGCACGTCGTACGCTCCTTTTATTTTTGTAGTTGATGACCGGAAGTCTAGCGTAGTTTTGGGGCGTGTGGGGAGGGCGATTTGACACTGGAGCGTCCAGGCGGCGGAGAGACACACATACACACACGGGGCTGTGCACACACACAAAGAAAGGTATCAAGTATACAACATTTCAATGATAAATCTCTATACTGTGCCAATGTGCGTGACGGGCGCCCTTTGGAGAATATCAAGCGACGGAAAGTGCGTGTCCGCGTTGTCGTCCGGGGGAGAATGTCGGAGTGGTTCCATCCTGTGACTGGCTGCACTCAGATCAGCTGCATGTCGACGGATATAGCTTCTTCTTATTTAAAGAACGCGAGTCAAGCGCTTCGACGAGCGTGGCGTGTTGTGTGTCTCTGTTTGTGTTTGTTTGGAACCGTGTTAAATGGTCGGCGCCTTGAACGCATCGCACAGGGACCTCGCCGAGTTATTTCAGGTGAAAGTTTCCTCCGCCCCGGTGGTGTCGTGCCAACCGGGGCTCCCCGCCGACTGCGACATCGCCCCGGCCGCGTCCTTCTTCCCCGCTGAGACCCGTTCGAGGGAAGCGGGCTCTTCTCTTTCTTGTTGTGTGTTTTTTGTGTCGCTCGTTGCGTTGCGTTGCCGTGCTGTCGGCCAGAAGTAGGCCTTTAAAACCCCACCAACTATTCCACCGAAAATGACTTCCTTTGTCGCAGCAGGCTAAAAATAACGAGCGGCTGCTAAACTAAACGGGAGCTGAGATCGCGATTCGGCGTTACGAAAGAGGAGGAAACCGGTCCCGCCGATAAGTTCCCCGGTAACAACCGCACGCTGGCGTGATTCGAACTGGCTCCGGTTCCAGTTCCAGCCACTTTAAGGTAAACCACGTTCGGGGAGTCACTTACTGCACCGGACCGCTGGGCTTTGAGAAAAACGAGCCCAGATGGCACAATAGGGACGGAACGATGTAGAGAACATCTTGAGAAAACTTCCTACTTCTTCATGTCATCACGAATTATTTAAAGCATCAACTATCACTCAATGAGGAGTTTTACCACGATGAATATTACCTGTGTGCATCCTAGAGCGTTTAGTTGCATCTGGGAGTGGAGTGGATCTATAGGAGTGGACCTCTACTCAAGCCTCTTTGGACTTTCGTTGCCTCCTCGTACTGGTTTTAATTGTGAAAATTAACAAAAATCAAGAATCGAATCATGTTGCCTACAAAAATCAGCTATGGCTATGGTGACCTGGGGGACCGACATCCTTTTCTTCTGGCGTACATCCTCCATAAATCATGGTGTAATTCGACTTACAGCTTTCAACTCTAAAACACTTGGGGAAAACATGAGTTTATCAAGTGTTAAGTAAAGAAAAACCTGTGTTGAACTCCTGTCAACTAGCAGAGGGTCAGATTTCCATAATATACAGGTTAGATTTTAAAGAACTGCATCCATTTTCCGTTTTGCTCCTCCAGGCTCGGTATGTCGGATGAAGATTCACGTGCCAGCACCAGCTCTTCCTCGTCTTCGTCATCCACTCATCATCATCAGCACCAGCACCAGCACCAGCAGCAGGACGCCACTCCCCCGAAGAAACGGGAGAGCAAAGCCAGCATGAGCAAGACCTCAAAGCTCCTCACCACCAGTGCGAAAAGGTGAACACCCCCCCCCCCCCCCCCCCCCCCGGTCAGTGACTATTAGTCACCGGTTCATGTTCCTTCTCCTGTTCCCATCCTCTTTGAAAGATGTGATCACAGGGAGAGCTGGTCCTTCGTATCAGATGCAGACATTGAACAGGTTCAGCCAGCTCAGCCCTTCAAAAACATCTCAATTTTTCCTTGTACAACTTACTTAATTTCATTTTAGCTCTGAGGGTTTGGTCTCAGGAGATTCCATCCTGCATTGTGATATAATAGAACTAGATGGCACAATGCTCAATGTGCTCAAAGGCTCGGAAATTTACACATCTCCAACACCCAGATGCTGATGCACATTCACTGGTTGGACGGGCTGACGTGTTGTAATTCACTGACAGTGAGGTAAACCGTAAGTCAGGAGTTACAGGCCAAGCTTTCATTGTGTAGTACGGTGTCTCAATACAGTGCGCAGTTCCCTCAGCTATTTGTGTCATTTGGGAGAAATAAATAGTTCCCCTTCCAACAAGCTTGGAATGTCTTGCGGATTGTCTTGAGTGACCACTTCTAGATATGGGGAGTAGCGCTACAGACAGGCAGAAATGCACATCATTGGGATTTTGTTGAGCTCCGACTCTCATTTCCTGTCTTTCTCAAGACATTTGGACAAATACATGAGTCCCCTGGTGAAATGTTGGCTGGAAAGAAGCCTCGCATAAGTCAGGGTTAAGAAGTAGATTTCATAGTTCACCGGCTCTGAACGTATTAAAATAATACAAATCAATTTTTATTATCAGTGTAAAAGCCTGAGAAATTCAGTGAACTCTTTGCAAAGTACTTTTCAAATATGATCTCCATAATTTAACGGCAGCGAAGCAAATCAGGCTTCATAAAGTCACCAAGTCTGCGGCCTTTTCTCAGCTTCTTTCTTAAGAGTGAATTTTAACACAGCGCATGTGGAGATCTCTGACTAAAACAAAACAAAATAAGGCTGCTGGTCCATGCAAAACTCAGACGTGCTGTGCAGAATTGTGTGTCTTTTTAAGGAAAAGACGAGACAATAAATCCAACAGCAAAATAAATAAAATCAAGACAAAGCACCGACAGAACCAAAACACTAAAGAGCAGCTTGCTGACATTCTGTGCCAGGCTTCTTTGAGGCAGAGAGAGCTCAAGTGCAGCGCCTCCTGTTTTTCTGTCATAAACAATCATTTGCTTATGATTATGAATGGTTATTGCTTAGTTAAGGATATCTTACTTTAAAAATACATTAAAATGGACACCCTCAGGGGCAGCTTTACTTCTGCAGAACCTCTAACGTGCTGCCGTGTCCTTCCCCCTCTTTAGAATTCAGAAAGAACTGGCCGACATCACATTGGATCCTCCACCGAACTGCAGGTAAGCGAACGCAGCGTGTCTGTTCCAAATGACGGTTTGTGATCAGGGTGTGGTGCGAGCAGTCCTTTGCCTTCACCCTCTGACTACTCTGACTGTCCACACTGTTTTTAACAAGTGTCCAAATGGGATCTGGCTCTGTTCAGACTGGGCCACATTATTGACCCGTCTGACAGCTTGCTGTAGCAACGCCGTCGGAGCGGAGGCGTCGTCCAGCGTAGCGTTCAGTGTGTGACGTCACATCATTGCGACAGCGGCACTTGTTGCGATACATGGCCTGGAGCTTGGCCTGAATGGAGCTATCTCCCCACAAACTGATGAGCCAATGAGTTTCCTCCTCTGTCAAGGGACTGCTGTTTTCTACTTCTTCTGTCTGCTCCATTACGTTACAGCTCCGCCCCTTCCAATGGCGCTCTCTGGTCTGGTGCATTGGGTCTTGCGTCACATTGAGTGCCGTCACGGACAGTAAAACCCATTGGTGTGTTTGGAGCTGTTCAGACTGAGAGGCATCTGTCTAAATGCCATTTGAAACGACCTCCCGAAGGTGGTTTCAATCCGTTTTGCAAAAATCGTAATTCATGTAATTTGTGACTGTTCAGACTACAAAAGAGCCATCCGGTTTCAATCTGGATGGGCTAAAAATCAGATTTTGGCTGTCAGTCTGAACATGGTCAAAGAGCCTGAACAGGCTTCAACACTAAAGCTCAGGCAGAATGGGCACTCCTTTCTCAGGATCACAAGTCTTTGGCTTTCCTGCTTATCAGTTTGTAGGAGCAAGAAGCAGCAGCAGTTCTTCAGTTTATATTTCACCTTAGTGGAGTATTATCGCCGAGACTAAATTAAATCTTGTACTTTATTGGTGGTGTTAGAAATCTATGCCTGGACACTTTCCAGAAACCTTCTGTCGCTGCTGCTCTTATTGTTTCTCACCAGTGAGGCAATTATTTTTGGACTGGTTATTACGATTAGGGATGCACCAATACCACTTTTTACAGAAAAAGTAGAGTACGTGTATGAGTACTAGTACTTGCCAATAAAACCATTACATAACATAGAATTACTTTGATTTTTTTTTCCCCACAGATGTTCTGTTTTTCCAGCGAACATGGGATGACTGTCACACTTTTCACTGCAGTACTAATACATATTTGACACAATTGTCATATACATACATATACAACTGGTATCGGTGTCGCTGTATCAGCACAGCACTGATTACGATGAAGCTGCTTTTTCTTTTCTGAGAAAATTACTTTGTGGGGAAGATGTCTTTGATTTAAAAGGAAAATAAGGTGCAAAGAGCTGGCGAAGAAGGAAGGGAACAGTTCTGCTCTTTGGAACAACAGCTGCAGCTCCAACTCAGCTGGAAGTAATTACTGGACGTTCCGTGAGTCGGCTGAAACAGCCACTAAAAGGAACTCTGGGCTCTTGTCTGGTTTAGCTGAGCTCAGTCGGTGCTGCGGCGTCTGCACTATTTACACTCACGGGCTGCGAAGGGTTTGGCGGAACAGGACGGACAACAGCGTCACACTTGAGAACCAGGGGGAGGTGAGGTGGGCACGCCCACGCTGCAATAAATATCCAGGAGAGCTGGAGAGGTGCAGCTCGCCGTTGAGAGGAAGAGATGAACGGAAAAAGTGATTCTGAGGCGGCTCCTGGGCTGCCGCAGAGGAGAGTGGAGGTCTCCAAACAGTCCAGGCCCCAAAGCGAGCATTTAGATCATGGCCAATCATGAGAGCTGGAGATAGAAAGTCATGCTCTTTGCACAGAAATGCAATGAAATGCAGTGCATTCACATACTGGACTCATGACAAAGGTAGCATAACGAAAGGTCAATAAAATACAAAACATACAATCTCATTCATGTCGTTATACACTGCACCATCAACATTAGTGCCATTGTAAGCATTTGGAATTAAAACAGTGATGCAAAAATAAGAGCAAAGCAGCATGAGATCTTTATTTCTTTTATTTATTAAACCTTTATTTAAACAGGAAGATCTCATTAAGATTAAGAACCTCTTTTCAAGGGAGAACTGGCCAATATTGGCAGCAGCCAAATGCAAACATGGATAAAACACAAACAAATAAAGTAAAATTGAGTTTCTAAAAAAGCAAACAAGCAGATTCCAAAAACCATGTAGTGTCCCCGGCCTCAAGTGATCTCAGTTTAGATTTAAAAAGTTCTCAAAGGAATTAACCCTGTTAGTTTCTAGGCATTATTCAACATATTCCATGCTAAAGGTGTAGACAGATTCCTGAATCTCGCTTGTTCTGATGGACCTGCGACACTTTCCCTGTGGGAGAACAGTCCAAACAGATAGTTAGCAGAATGGAATGAGGATCGGGAGTTGGTGTCCGTGGAAGGTAGCTGGTGGTCGCTGACGTTTTGGGCGGTTGTTATAGTCCTCAGCAGTGACTTCCTGTCCGCAGCAGAAGTGCTACCGCACCACCCCAGGATGCCCGAGGTCAGAACACTGTAGGTGGAGCAGCGGTAGAAGGAGATCAAGTGCTGGTGTGACAGCCTTCCTGAGTGTGCGGAGAAAGTGCAGCGGCTGCTGTGCTTTCGTTACTATTGCTGTGGTGTTTATCGTTCAAGATAAGTCCTGTGAGATGTGTGTACCCACGAATTTGAAGCGGGACACTCTCACCACCCTGTTGATGAGCAGTGGTGTGTGAACTATATGAGCTGATGCGTGACTGCAGTACCGCATTTTCTGTGGACTCAAGATTTCAACACTCATTTGGAGGTGAAAACCTTTTGTCCTGCTCAAATTAAAGAAATGGATCTAACACTCCTGGTGCTGAATTTAAGAAAAAGAAAAAACAAATAATGGGTGCATCCAATTTCAGAACTAAGAGTAGAACTGGTTGCGTGGGTCTTTTATATTTTTTTTTTTTTTTTTTTTGGCATTGGCTCAGATTCTGTATCTTCTGTGACCAGTCAGATAGTAAATCAGTAACCAAAATAAAATAGGCAATTACACAAGCAGCAGTTATTGCGATAAAGCACCTGGCAAGAAAAATGAGTAATACAGTTAAGGGTAGGCTTTTCTAATTTTTCATTTTTATCACGTCAGACGACTCCCTTAGAGAAATATCAAATATTTATGTTGATGATTTGGTTGGTCATATTTTCTGCTAAACAGAACAGCAACTACGAACAAATCGATCTCAATTGGGGCAGAAGAAATAGAAGCAGCAGTTTCCCCCTGCTAATTTATGGCAGATGTGAAAGCTGGCGAGAGATTTGAAGAGAAGCTGATTATGAGCATATTCATCAAATAAATGTAACCAAGGACCTTCATGGGTGTTTTAATGATTTTTAAAGACCAAGTCTGGCCATTTTAGAACCACCTTGGCCATTAAGACTATTCTGTTCAGTCATGTTTTCCTGGATTTTTATGAATTTTATGATGACTTTTTTTTTACTGTCGACTCCTGGACTCAAATGCAGACTCTTGGTAAGAGGTTATCCTTTGTCTGGCCGACCAAGTTGCATTTCACACCTATTTAGATTGACTGTGAGTCACTCTGAACACACAGTCATCATTTATGTCGCTGTCAGAGTACAGTGGTGGTATCCCTTGCACTTTCAGGTCCCACTGGATGCTGGGTTATTTTTTGCTCAGTGCTTCTCAGGAATCAACTAAAGGAACTCTGATTACTTTTGTCACAGTTAATCTCCTTAAACCAAGGATGATTGGTGCTTAGAATTGTTATTGTTATTTGTAATTTTGGTTCCTTGCGTCCTTTACTAACTTACTTTTTAAGTAAGGAAGTTTGAAAGCATTCAGTGTGACGGTCTGCTCAAAGCACACTTTTGTTGAAGTGCATCAACAGCCCAAAGCTGTGGTGCCATAAGAAAGTAGTCAACCGTGGCAGAGCGAGCGGCCTGTTCACTTTGTGAGGCTGGAGGTCCTGGTCTTTAACTTTCAGTGATAAAAAAAAAGAAGATTGCTTTCTTGTGGGGAGATGAGTTCAGTGAACGGCTTGACTGAACGTACACTACTGCTTATCATATGTTAGCATATAGAGGCAAGAAATGCATAGAAATACATTTTATCTGATGTGGGGCAAATAAACTCAGACAATCTACATCTTGCTTTGCTCCTGTGTGCAAACACAAGCTTCATCCGAAGTACATTAAACTAGAGGGACGCCTGAATGTCCCATTACACAGGTTAGTGACGCATGACATTGGCTGATACTAAACGTCTTTTAAGAAGGAACTTTATCAACCCAAATATCTTCCGTTCGTACAATATAAAAGTGAATGTTTCAACTCACTGCTAGATACATAGAGTTATTTAACCAGCATTTGGCATTGAAAAAGACAAACAGGCTTCCCCGTGCTCTATTGCCAAAAGGTGTTACTACCAGTAACCAAGTGCTGGATAGCCGAAAATCCTGCCAGGTCACATTCCCCAGTGCAGCTGCACTGCAGGGAAGCAGTCAGCTGGAAATTGGCCACTACGAATTCACTCCACAGAATAATGATGATGCATTTCTGTTCTCAGAAAGACTAAAATGCAACCCATCCACTGCAGATGTCGAACATAAAAGTGATTACGGCTCTGTTGGATGCCATAAACCTAACACTCTTCATTTTACGGCTCCTGCTAAAGGCGTCATGCTGAGGTCTGATAGAAGGTGTCCCGTACCTTAAGGTAGAAAGATACACAACTCAACTTTTATGACGGCCAACATGGTTTTAGATAAAAGGTCACTTCCCCTGAAGATTAAGAAGGTGTTCTAATTCTCATTACAGTTTTAAACTGTACTGGATGTATGTTGTTGAATGGTGCGTATCGCTGTGTGACACGACTGAGACATTGGAGAGTACAAAAACCCTAAATTGAAACGAAACCTTTTGAATCTGTGACTGAAGTCGAGAGGCAATAGCAGGCCGTTGACTGAACTCTCTCAGTGCGTTGCACCTATTCAGCTCGCAGCGCGTGCCCCTGGAGTGGCGGGATCGTCCCTTGTTTGACAGGTTTAATAAACGTCCGTATTCATTAGCCTTGGCCTCTGACTAACGGTGCTCCGTGTCGATCCTGCAACACCTGCCTTCCGGAGACATTCCCCTCTCCCTTTCCTCCTCTCTCTCCGTCTCTCTCTCCGTCGGCCCAGCGAACAGAAGAAGGAAATGCCTCCGAGTTGAGATAAACGTCTCCAGACGTGCAAAGGAGCGACTGCTCCCGGAGAGCTTTATCTCTTCCTCTTCTCACCACCGGGGCCAAAAAGCCTGGGCTCAGCCCCGCGTGCCGAGAGGGGATTTTGCTCCTCTCTGCTTCATTTAGCACACAATCTGCTCATCAGGGTATGAATGGAGCCGGCCAGCTTCGCCGTGCAGATGCTGTTTAATGGATTACACATCGATGAGTCAGTTGTTTCGGGGCCCTCTCTGCTCTTAAAAATGAACACTGACTGATTTTGAAAAGACCCATCCTGTCTTGTTGTATCAGCAGCGCCTCCTTTGTCGCTAACTTTGTTTCGAGCCGGAGCCTTTCATGTGTCATCCATCAGAATCCAATTATGCTAAAACAGGTGCTCCTTTGTTTGTTTTTTTCATGTCTCACTGCTACCCCAGTGTTGTGTTGGACCCTCTTCATGTCGCTTCGTTACAGTGTTTTAGTCCATTTTCACCCCTCCATGGTTCTTTAAATGAATGTTTTCTCTATCCTATGTCCTCCCTGTCTTTTATCATCATTCCTCCGCTGGAGATGCAGCCCCCGGGTGTCAGACAGATTCCTGACATTCCAGGGTCAAGGCTAATTTAAGCAAAGAAAAGTTAGATGTACTCTTCTGTAGGATGATTGGTGCCGAGTTAAGATTCTATCCATTTAATACCTTAAATATTCTGTAGCTTTTTGTTCACACGTTTAAGTAATTGTTTTGATTGGATATTTATTGGATATCCAAAAGGAAAGTTTTACAAGTCGATGGCATTTACCTCGCATAACCCAACCGGTAAAATGCCAGTGACGCTCATTTGGAAGGAGAAGGCAACACTTGTTTGTACCAAACTGGACCAGGCAGATTTGTCCCTGCGTGGTGTTAGCCGTGCACCACTGACCATGTGGCTTTGCACTATGTGCCACCATAGCCAGGAGTGTGTGAACATATTTTTCAAATATCAGTTGCATTGTATGCTTAGTACGGGTCATTTATTGCTCACATGTCTTAAAAAATCAATGCTGTGACATCGAGTGCTGTATTATTGCTACTTTTTGTCATTTTTTAAGTTCTGTATGAAAGCAGACTTGGATCACCTGAATGTTCCCACACGAAATCAAATGGAAAGTGAGTCTGCCTAATCTGCGACCTAATCTGCATTTCCTGTTTGTTTTTCAAGAATTCCCCTTTTGAGATATTTAATCACTAGATAGAAAACTTCCCCCTGTTTTTGTGTGTTTAATTGTGAGCCTCACTACTTATTACTGCTTCTTGTTCTCTGAGGCTGAACTCTACCTTCTAGGTGTGAGTCATGCAGGCCACTAACTAGATCGTGAAATGCTTCCCATTGTTGATGCGTCTCTGTGGTCTTGACGAGTGAAAAAGACTCAGTCACAAAATTGAATAAACTCCTCTGTAAAGGTATGTGGTATGTGGTGTCACCCACAGTGGAGTGACAATAAGTGGCCATGACAAATGAGGTTGCTAATGTCAGTTTGTAGTCCTCATACTCTCATTGCTCGAAGCCGTCTCCATTAATCAAATGCATTGGCTGCATCTATACTTGTTTTACCGCATTGTGGGGCTTTTTTTTTAAAAAAAATATAGCTTATTGATTGGGTCAGTTGCTCACCTCCATGGCTTCAATAGCTGCATTTCCCTGCTGATTAATCTTAGATCTTGCTACTCTAGTCATCAAAATGGAGAACTAATGATCGTTGTAAATGGAAATTTCATCACAGACTGGCTGAGTGAATGTGGTGTATAACTGTGGTGAGAGCTGCAATGTTGGTGTAGAAACAGTGGCGTCGAGGAAAAGACAGAAGGCAGAGCTGGAGGTGGCAGAGATTAAAATGTTTGAACTTCTCTTCGGGAGTGACCGGGATGAGGTTGAGGACACCAGAAGGAACGGCGCATGTTAGATGGTTAGGAAATGAAGCCAGAGATGCCTGACGTGGTCAGGGCATGTACGGAGGAGAAACGGTGAATATATCCAGAGACAGATGCTGCTGGGTAGGGCTGGGTTCTGAACGTTGCTACATTTGTATTGAATATTGACAAACTAATCATCTTGCGGTGCCAAATCCCGATATCCAGGAAACTAAATCTTAGCGTCTGTGACCCAATAAGCATTTGGCATATGCAACCTACTGTAAAGTCACTGGTGATTGGCTTTCACATTATAGGAGGCGTGAGCTGAAGATACTCACCAACATTTTTTTATGTTAGAGTGAAAATCAGTGTCATGCCAAAAAAAAGTCCTAAGTGTGGCTCCACTTCATGAAGGTGGATCAAAATAAAGCATAAATGCACATTAGTGTCAAAGCGTGTAGTGGCAATTAGGCAGCATAGGGGAATATAACAAACTTGATTTGGAGGAAATCCTGATTTAAATCACCAGTAAAAATGGAAAATGTATTTTTGTTCAAATTGGGTTTAAAACATCTGGCAATGAAAAAAAGTATTGTTCTGGAACCAGTGTTGAAATTGGCGTCATATCAAAACATTTTCACCCAATGCCCAACTCTAGTGCTGGGGTTAGAACTGGAAGACCAAAGAGGAGATGTAAAGGTCCAGTGTGTAATATTTGAGTTGATTTATGAGTTTATAAGAGTAAAAGCCTAACATACTGCCCATAAATACATTAGTAAAAGTGTATAATCGCGGTACAAGAAAATTTGGTTTTCCTACCCTGAGAATGGTCTCTTCTATATTTAAATATAACAATATACGTAGAACAAGGGTCTTGCACCGCCATATTTTTCAGGCAGGTGTGGACAATCCAGCCCGCCTCAGAGCATGTTTCATATTAGGGTGACTGTTGGCATCCTCAAATACACAAACGAAGAAGAAGATGGACAAGGTATCCAGGTTTTGGTGAGCAGGCCACCGTAGTTTTCTGGTAAGCTCAAGAGAGGGAAGCAGAGTGAAAGCCGCTGCAATCTGAAATGTAACCACTTGATGTCACCGTTTCCTCTCAATATCTCCAACTATTACTCACCGTGGACGTTGGTGTCAAATGGAGGCAGATGATTGGCCGTTGCCAAGCTTGAAGGGAACAGCTCAAAGCAAAAAGGCAGAGGACCGTGGAAAATATTGACACATTAATCCTTGAAGTTGAAAGTTGCATTTGAAACCGGACTGCACAGGGCAGACACTATGTGGCGCTGCGTGTTCGCAGTGCGAGTGTTTATGTTATCCCTGTGAAATTCGCCCGACATGTGTGTGATCCCATCCTGTGTCGCACGCGGTGTTGGCAACAACAGCTGTCTCCGCGCACACACACACATAAACACACCTCTGCAGCACATTTGCGGCTTTTGTGTCGGAGACTGCTGAGGTTTTTCTCTCAACAGCGTCTTCTTCATATCTATAAAAAGCCTTCATCCCTGGAGAGGAAGTGGCTGGCCTGTTGTTTTGTTTTGTTTCGTGTTTTGTTGAGTAAAGCCCTGAAAGCAGCACTGAGCTCTTGACTTGGCAGTTTTGAAGAAGTTGCCCAAATGTGTGAGAGACTTTGATCGGGCTGCAACAGGAAGCCTTTATCTTTTGTCGGGCCTCAGATCAGACTTGCGCATCAGACAGAAAGTCGGGTTGAGACGTGCGACCGAATCACTTTATTTTAAATTCTATTGATCAGCTTCATATCCCTTCCCTTGTTTAAGCCGCCAACTTGGTTCTCGCTTTCTCGCCTTCGCGCTGACCTCGTTTTCTACCCACACACGCTTTTCTTGGACTGCTATTTTGATAGCCCTCGAGAACATTTTCTCTTTCCCCCGCTCCATGCCGAGTTAATGCCATCGGTGATCGATGGAGGACAATTTCTTTTTCCTCTCAAACTCCTCTCTGGTGATGGATCGTGCGCGCTTAGCAGAGAGAGGGATGTGCCATGGGGTTATACCCCTTTGGTTGGGGTTCATCCTTGGATGATTGCCATAAAGAAAATACGCAAGCTATTGTCTTTAAGGTCCAGTGTGTAATATTTGCCCAGTTTTACGATTTTTATTTTGGTAAAAGCTTAATATACTGTCCATAAATACATTAATAGCAGTGTATACTTGCACTACAATAAAGGTAATTGGGTTTTCCTGCCTGTAGAACCATTCTGATTTATATATAAGAATATACATAGATGAAGGGTCTTGGCTACTCCAGTTAGCTCCCAGGTTTGGGTGCGCAGGCCACCATAGTTTACTGGCAAGCTTGGGAGAGGGAGGGCGAATGAAAGAGCAATGCAATTTAAATGTAACCACTTGATGTCCCTTGCTGTTTCTTCTCAAAATCTCCAAGTATTATACACGTAACCTTTATGATTTGCAAATCTAATTTGATTTCTTTTTTTTATGTGCTGTCTAGGTGTAAAACTGCCATGTCATTTATGCAGTGTGTGTTTTTGACAGGGAGTCATGCAGGAACACCTGGTCGTTTTCAGAGTGTATCAAAGTGAATCTGGCTGAGTATCAGTGCAGGAATCCAGATTTTACCCTCCTTCCTTCCTGCCTGCACTGGGAGAATATTTCTACACTGATTGCCGTCGTATTAAATTGGTGGGGTGGGCTGAGGTGGGGGCTGTGGCTGCGCTGCGCTGTACAGTCTCTTTGGCACTCAAGTGAAGTGGAGTCATTATATTATCTCAGTCAGCCAGCAGCTTATTACAGTGTATCTCCTTGTCATCACAATATCATGGCGAATAGACGGAGGTGATTGAAAATAAAGCCCGTTGCCCGCTGATGGAAGTGTGCTGCCGTGAGACGCACAATGGAAGAGACAGGGACTCCCACTGCAGCGGCATGAGAGTAGGGGCCGCGCAGACCGGAGTGCACGGCGGTGATGAAAAATAGATTTATTGAAATGCGGCTATAAGAATGTGCTCGGTTATGAAGAGATGTGTTACATTAGCACTTCTGCTTCCTTTTTTTTCTTTTTTAGACGTGTTCTGTTTCAGAGTAATTATACTCTACAGAGGAAGAGTGTCTTTGAAAACGGAACACAGGACAGGAACATAAGCAGCATCGGCTTTTGGCAGAATTTTAAGGTTAAGTGTGCAATATTTGGAGATTTTGAGAGGAAATGGTGACATCAAGTGGTTACATTTTAGATTGCAGCGTTGTTTGCCAGTGAACTACGGTGACCTGCGCACACAAACCTGGATACCTCGTCCACCTTCTTCTCTGTTGGTTTATTTGATGACGTGAGCGTTCACCCTGAATATGAAATGCGTCAGGCGGGCCGGATTGTCCACACCAGGCTTCCGTTGAAATATGGTGGTGGTGCAAGATGGCCAATCACTGGGAGCGAGACCCTTGCTCTACATATAGTCTTGGATATATATAGAACTGTTCTATGGGTAGGAAAACCAAATTACTTTTATTGTAGTGCGAGTATACTCTTTTATTAATGTATTTATGGGCAGTATCTTAAGCTTTTAAGCTTTGAAATATAAAAATTGCAAATAAGATTTTTGCAAATCTACCATGATGAAAGTACACCACAAACATGAGTTTGTGTTGTACTCATTCATTCATAAACAGATCTAACAGATGCTTTCATTCATTCATGAACAGACGGATGTGTCTGTCTGTTTACGCAATGTAACGCCGGATTTCGTAAGTGTGGTTGCGAATAGAGATGGTTTGGAAACGAGCATCACGTGAAGTGATGGCCAGTCAGGTGTCACATGGTCTCCGTTCTTCAAGGAGCAGGTTTGTGCAATTCAGTGGATTTCAATGGCAACTTGGATTTTTGGCTTTCCAAGGTCTGAAAATCAATAGACTCAAGGTGAAAGTCTATTGTGCTATATTTTGCCACGGTGGCGCTGTGCCTTGGCTGCCTGCCGCCATCCATTACAAATAGGAAGTAACAAAGTACAAATACTTTGTTCCTGCACTTAAGTTTATTTTTCAGGTACCCATACTTTACTTGCCTTTTTCTTTTTCTTTTTTGAAGACTTTTTACTTTTACTCCCTACATTTGTACACAAATATCTGTACTTTCTTCTCCTTACATTGGAAAAACATGCTTTAAAAGATACTAATTCTGTTCAAAATAATTCACTTATTATCTATCATAGTTGTTTGAAGTGCAGCTATTTGAACTCTGCTCTTGTGAAATCAAATCTAAAAGTGGATCGTATTTTAGAGAGAGATTATTTTAGGTTTCCTCAGCTGTTCAGCACGTTTTCAGTGCAGAGAAAAGTACACGAAGGAAATGACGTTGGTTATTGTTATTAAATACAATAATGTTATAAAATCCAGTAATAATGTTTCCAACAATAAACATCCAATAATGGCTCACTAGTCGTAACAATTACTGATCACAGTTTAGTTGTGCTGCAGTCGAAAAAGAAAAAAAACTATAGTATTAAGACTATCAGAGCTGTTGAAAACATTTTCATTTTGAAAAATTATCAACAAATGTCTAAATAATGACAAAAAAAAAATCATTTTGTCTTTTTACTTCAGGCTATTTTGGTACAATTCTGCATGATGGATCGACACCAATAAGACCCCGCAGTAATTGGAGAATTTACACATGATTACGTGGTGCATCCGGTTTGTGTGAATGAGCCATAAACCTAAAAAAAAAAAAAAAGAGGTTATTGTATCTCATCTAGAGGCGCAGAACGTATTTTTTCCCGCGGACGGGGTGGTTTTCTGCGCAGCAATGTACACACTCGCTGGAAGAGGCCACCACTCTGGGATGCGTCGCTGCAGGCGAGCCGCCGTTTTTTGTTTGCGCTCCGCATCTGAAGAGACGAGCCTCGGCGCGATTCTCCTCTCTTCGGCTGTGTGTTTGCTTTCCTTCGCATTTACGGTCGGTTAAGTCGCGTTACTCCTTACGTCGTCTTCCTGTCAACAGCCATAATCAAAGGAGATATGATCTTGAAAAGAGAGCAAAGGATGCGTGCAGCTCTGTGATGGCACGCTGTCTTTGTCGCACTGAAAGGAAATGAGCGTTTCCCCCATCATCATGTTTTGTATGAAAAGCCATTATGAGCTATAAAGCCAGCAGACATGATATTAACAGACACAAAGGCTTGTTGGGACGGTGCTTTGCTTCCTAATGGGGAATGAATTAAATCTACCCACATTATCGTGCTCAGTAGTTGGTGCGATGGATTCACCTGCTGAACCGTCTTTGTTTTGGAGATTTTTGTGCCTCTGCCGTAAGGGAGCACATTACTTCTAGTTGGATGGATGGATGGATGGATGATGGTGATGTAGTCGAGACCGCCTCAGCCCGAGACCAAAGGACTAGCGGGGCCGAGACAAGACCGAGAGCGACACCGCGTCTTGGTCTTCAGTTCCAAATTAGCTCACACTAACATATACCAGAGCACACACGTGTGACGTGCGTTGCCATGGCAACTTATGTCAAATTTATGCCACTCTTCTATTACATCTTCATCTTTCATTTACAGCACCCCAGATTTGTCATGTGCATAAAATTTCATCAATACGATTCCCACATTGAGCGAATGTGCAGCACGTTGACGACCCGTGTCTTCAGGAAAGGGGAGACGGGTGTGATAATATACATTGCAACATGTTTTTAAAATAGTTATTGGCTGAATTTCAAGGACGGGTAATAATGTGATAATGAGACTATAGCAGCTGAATTACCTGTAATTTTTGCATCCACTTTTGTACCTACAAACCTATCAGATGATTGTTAATTTAACATTGTCACTTCAGTGAAAAATTATATTTAGTAATTAGGATTTTTTTTTTTTTTTTTTGACAATGATTAATTAGTAAATGTATCATACAATACAATGGTGATCACCTTCCAGGCCTTAACTAGGAGAATGAACAGATTTCTTGAAAGTGCTCCTGAAACTACAAGTGTTCCACATCCTGGAAGGATTTGTGCGTTCCCTGAATAGTTCAAGGCGCTATGAATAGTTCCTGTGATGGGAGCGTGTCCAGGGATCCCCAGCTCTTGTGACAGCGCCAGGGCTCTACCAACAGGAGTGAGTCTGCTTCCCCGTGACATGACATGAGTCATGGAGATCTCTGCTGCTGTAGATTTGCTTTGACAGTCTGCAGGTATTCAAAAAACATTCTTCAAAAGAAGAATTGAGTGTTGCTTGATGCGATCAGTCAACTCAACGTCCGTGCATTGCTTAAAGGGTATGAAACCCTTTAGGTCAGGGGTCACCAGGTAGCCTGCGGGCCTGTTCAAAAAATAGCACAACTCGTCAAGCTGCGTCTAAAATTCAACTTTATCCAACCCTGTTAAGTCATTGTTGACAATTATTGAGGACTCATTAACGTGATCAGTGTCTTCACATAGATCATTATCATTAATAACAATATGCAACTAAAAGCTAACTAAGAAAGTGTGTTATTTCAGGAGAGTGAACCAACCTCTAAATGACTCCGAGCCCATGAAGTAGCTCTCTACTTCAGAAAGGTTGGTGGTCGCTGCTGTAGGTCATGTTTAAAAATGTAAATGCTGTCGTCGCTTCACTGTAAAGAGGTTTTGAACATCCAGATGTGTTTTGCACCAATAGTCCTTCTAGGTTAAATGTTAAACATCGGTGGTGCCGACGCCCACCACCACCGGGTCATTCCGACAGCCTCATTGAGCGTTTTCCCGCTGCGCCCGTTCCGTCCGCTTGTATCCCGATTCTGTGGCCGAAGTGCTACGCGGCGCTCGGAAAGGTTAAAGGCTTTGAGGAAAATGAAACCACTGAAATGTCAGCACTCCGACTCTGCAGAGGCCGCAGTAAGAACCCCAACCCAAATCCCCGCCCCTCCCGCCTCTCCGTCCCCTGCTCCCACTGTGTCGGAGAGAATGACAACAGTGATGGCATGGCATATAACCGCTTCTCACAAAGCACTGGGCAGCCTTTGTGTGAGTTGCAGGCGGCCGCGCCGGAAGCCCCGTCCTCTCGCTCCCTCTGCGGCTCGTCTGCGAATGTGAGACGCCTCTTGTTATCGGGCAAAAACAAACTCCAGCATGGCTGCGATTCTGAGGGATATGATTCAATATTATGATAAATATATTCTTAGCCATGCGGTGGCTCCCGATTTAGGGTTCAACCGCAGCGTCCCATTGTTTCAAAATGTTTGGTTGGAATCGGAGTCGTATTCTTTTTGCAATCTCTTTTTTTAAAACATGCCGGCACTTTTGGAAGAACGGACTGAACAGTGTCTCCTCATCCAGAAGTCCAGGGGTGGAGGGGCCGTTCACAACACGCCTGTTCAATGAGATTCTTGGGGCCAATTCCAATTCCTCCCTTAACCCTCAATCTCAACCCTCGCCCTTAACCCTCAATCTTTGGCCCTCAATCTTGGCCCTCAAAAATAAGTGTAAGGGCTATCTTGTGACTTAGAAATGGGACACCCCTAGTGCAGTTACGTCTTCAGACTGTGGGGGGCGGCCTTATGCCAAAGCTACGTCCAGTCTGTCAAGAAGACGACGACGAAGAAGGAGAAGAAGAAGAAGACGACGTCGAAAAAGAAGAAGTCCTCCGTCGCTACACAACGAGGTATACAAGTAACGTGAAGCCAGCGGTCCCGGCGAAAATACACAATGCCTTCTGGGTAGCCCTTACTCCCAAGGGTGGTGCCGGAGAATCTCAATATTGAGGGCGATACAGCCCTTAAACTTGTCCCTCAACTTGACGTTCTGAGAATCGGGACAGCACTTGCACTTAACGGGAGCGCGCATTTTTGAGATTGAGGGTTGAGATTGAGGGGTAAGGGAGGAATTGGAATTCACTCTTGGTCTTTCGCTCAGCAAGTCTGATTCATTGGGGTAGGTATGAATGCACAATGAACTCCGATGCAGATCAAAGAAACGTAGGTCAAGTATATGAAATGCAGGAAGTGGACCCCAGCAGAGGGGATTGTGGGTAAACGCAGTCTATAAAAACGAGCATTACGCGAGGACGAGGTAAAATCTCTCTCGTAGAGTTATCGTCAGTCCACGATGTATGTCATACCTGCTGGTGAACCCCAGCAAGAACATGGAAGTGTTAAAAAGTAGTTGCTCTGCATTAACCAATAGATGAGCGAGGTTTCTTCTTTATTGTTTGTCTGATTCTCTCCTTCAGTAATCCTCAACACAGCGCCACCACAGGTGTGGAGGGGAAGACGTTTTTGTGAAAGGTCAATTCAAAATGCAGCGTGAAAGCAAACTCGGACTCAGCTTCATGTTCCAACCCAAATTGAGCTGTAACTACCAGGCTATTGGGAGGTGAAAACGACCTCAGACTCTTGTCTTTTATGGACAAGACATTTTCATTTTTCAACTTTTTCACTGCAACTGGATGAACTCAAAGTCCAAAATGTCAGCCAAAACGACAGTCTTGGTGTTTAAAAACCAAACAGCTGCGTTCTTTGTTGCGATGAAACCATGAAGCGGCTTCAAGTTGCCCTTAACCGACCTGGTTGAAGGAGTTCAGAGAGTGGCAGTGCGACCAAGTCGTGCAGAAACTACTGTAGCTGCTGCTTGGTGGCACTTTGCACGACCGGAAAAGATCCAACCGGCCATTTTGAAGAGTTCTAGACAGAAGGTTCATCCAGTCAGACTCCAGTTTATCTTTATTTGCCATCAACTTTCTCTGTGGGCTCTGTGGGCTTTTTTAACCAGATTAATTATAACAATAAAGAGAGTGAATCATGGTAATGATCCAGTTAGTGTGCCAGGCTAGAACGCTGTTATGTCTTGACAGAAATATTCCAGTCAGAGACACTTCTTGGAAAACCTCTCTCTGCTTTCCCTCATGCAGCTCAAGGTTGGTCTTTTTTTAACTGTGTGTTTGTGGAGAGTCATCTGGGTGGGTTTACGCAGCCTTGATGACTGCTGTAAGGCTTCAGTTGTGAGTAAAAACTGTAGCTGGACCTAATTGAGGGCCATTTTACTGCTCCTGCTCTACCATAAACTGGAGTACGAGCTGCAGTGGCGGCTCCATAAACCCCCCGTGATTCTAATCTGCCGACCTCTCGTTTACTGCTCAACCTCGTCCTGCAGCAGCCGCCCTCAAAGGACACAGAAGACGGTTCCAGCTCTCATTTCAAAGACTGAAAGTTGGCTTGATCGTTATTTTGCTCAGTTATCGTTATTTTTGATTGTTCTATTCACGGTGCAGCAGAGGCAGATCCTCGGAACAGAGTGAGAGAAGGGATCAGATAATATTGTCTCTGACATTTACCGCTGCCGTCGTTACTCGGAGCCGACGGCGTGCAACATCTACTCATTACAACACGTTAGCCGCCCCGCAAATCCAAGTTCTCGCACCGGCTTTTCCCTGTGAAATGAACATGAACAAGCAGGGGCGGAGCTATGTGGTGGCCAGTGGTGGGTGGGGGGGGGTAATTTGAAGAAAGGCCTTACGCTTCCACACCTCATCCTCTGAAGTCATATCTTTGTCGATTGATGTACAGAGACAGAGAATTAGAGAGAAAATAAGAAAAAAGCCAATAAATGAATAATAGAATTTAATTATCTTTTAATTATTATTATCAAATATAATCAAATTATTGTTGAATTTTGAACATAATCTCATAATATATCATGATTCCCTGCTAGTCAAAAATGTGACGTGTGTGTGAGTGCCAGTTTTGCACCATTTATCAAGGTGATTAGCTCCTCAAACTAGCCGAGGTAGTGCAAAATAAACAGGTTTGTGACATAGAGACCGAGGAACAGCCAAACAACCCAGTTGTGATAGACACTGATGCAAAAAAAACAGAATTGGCAAAATAAAGTAAGCAAATACGAGGCAGGCAGCATACATTATTACTTTACAGAAAAATCCAGGTTTTATCATGTTAGTTGATAGTATTCTTATTCATAGGGTGAGCGAATGAACGCTGCAATCTAAAATCTGACCACTAGATGGCAGAACTTTACACACTGTACCTTTATGAGTCCAAATGGTGTTAAAAATACATGCATACATATCCAATGCCTCGCTGTGAAGCCTCCCTCTGAGCCTCTCGTCAAGCAGGCAATTAGCAGTGTGTGAAAACATCCCCGGCTTCATGGACGCTGAGAGGGGGCGCCGCTGTTGACTCTGCGCGTCTCCGCTGTTGAGCCTTATCTCCACGGGCAAATAAAGTCCTGTTGATCTCCTCCTTTTTATTACTTCCTTCTCTGTTGGCATAATGACTCACGCCCCGGCAGCCGTGCTCCCTTTTGGTTTTGATGAATTGCCAAGATGACACAGGACAGATTAGCGTCTCCAGCTCCAGGAAAATAGTCCACGCTCCTCCTGACATTTAGAAGGCGTGCGATTGACTCTGTGCAAATATCGCTCACCGATAGGAAGAAGTCATAGTGTTTGTTTTAACTTTAATTTTTCTGAAACGTCGAAATCGCAGTTGCTGTTTTCAGAATTGAGATGAAGATTTTATGTGGCTTCTCTCTGATTCATCCGTCTGTTGGCCGACGTTGGCGCTTGATGTGAGTGTTGGTACGTTGGCGCATTTAATCTCCAATGTGAGCCAACACACTGCAGTGTGTTGCACTTGGAATCATGGGGGTGTGTTTGTAATGTTCAGAGTTTTGCTGCGGTGGTTGCAGCACAGCAAGAAGGTTGTGGGTTCTATTCTTGCCCGCGTCCTCCATTCGTGTGTGTTGGTGTGGTACTTTAGGTCCTACGGCTGCCTCCCACAGTCTAAAGACACGTGCGTCAAGATAATTGAGCAGTCTAAAGTGGCCAGGAGTGAGTGGGAGTGTGGTAGTTGTTGACTTTCTTTCTATTCTGGGCCTGCAACAAGAATGGAACAGAATAAACTTTATGGTTCCCCCAATTGTCATGGTGTTAGAGCAGCAATGGCGACACAAGTCACTAACAGTATCAATGTGAGCTCATTCATTCATTCATTTTCTATACCCACTTCTTCCTGAGCTCAGGGTCACGGGGGTCTGCTGGAGTCCATCCCAGCTGTCTTAGAGGCGAAGGCAGGGTGACACCCTGGACAAGTCGCCAGTTCGTCGCAGGGCCACATAGAGACAAACAACCATTCACACTCACATGCACACCTACGGACAATTTAGAGTGTTCAATTGACCTCACATGCATGTTTTTGGAGTGTGGGAGGAAGCCGGAGAACCCGGAGAGAACCCACGCAGACACAGGGAGAACATGCAAACTCCACACAGAAAGGTCCCAAGCCCGGAATCGAACCCACGAGGCGGCAGCGCTAAGCACTGCGCCGCAGTGTCGCCCAGTATCAATGTTAATGTCTGCCAATAGCATCAGCAATAAATATAACAATACATAAGATAAAGATAACACCTAATAAATAAGATGTGTTCAAGAACTAAAACAATTTAGCTTTGTCATTTTGTGTTATTAGCAGTAAACAACAAAATAATTTCCATTCTGCATGCTAAAATCCTCTGGCAAATCTTTAATGACAAAAATTGGGATGAAGTACAATTTTAAGGGCGTCTGAAAACTTTTTTCCGCTGCTGTTTATTAATAGGCACGTAGAGATTCAGTTTCATCTAAACTGTCGAGTGAATGACTGTTCAACGCAGTTGGAATTTCTACAATGGCTGCTCTGAAATGTCATCTCCACCTTCGCCTACACGGTTTTTATTTGTTGGTGGTGATCTATAATTAATTTCTTTCCATTTTAACAAAACCAGGAAGCGTATCTGCCCTTGAAAGCCCTCGAAGAGGGCGAAAAACAAAATCCAGGAAGTGACTGCTCTCGCTGTTTGCGAAAGAGCCCAGCGTAAATATCCCGCAGCGGCGGCTGTTTTACTAGACCGCAATGTGTGTTGCACTCGAAGAAGAGCGAAGAAATTTCCCCTCAAGGCTTTTTTTTTTTTTTTTTTTTTTGCATGGTGGAGAGGATGTTGTGGCGTTACTCCCAGCGGGCTTTTGCAGATGTTTAGTGAAGGATCCTCCTGGTGAGCAGGTCTGGTGCTGCCATCAAGCACAGAGGAAGCCTTAAAAATATATATACTGTATATAAAGGTCTGCTCTGAATGACAGGTTTGACGAGTGTTATCATCATGGTTATCATGAACCCTCCAAATTGGTTTCAAATGTAGTTTTTCTCCAAGATTTAATTGTCAGCATTCAGTTCATTTTCTAAATAATTAGGGAAAAATAGAACTGTCCATATAGATGTAAATGGTTGATTTTCCTTCCTTTCTTTCTTCTCTATTGCACTTCTTGTTGTAATTATGTTAATTTCCCAAATGTGGGATCAATAATTTTATCTTCTGCATATATCTATGGTAACATGTATTATTCATTCATACCTGCACTTTATAGCAAGTTCTTCATATAGATAAATATATATATGTGTGTGTGTGTGTGTATTTGTATTTATGCATATACTCTACATTTGTATTTCACTGCTGAGCATTTCTGAATGGACGTTAACTGCATTTCGTTGCTCTCTACTGGTGACATGCGCAATGACAATAAAGTCAAATCTAATCTAATCTAAGTGAAAGCATTCTAACTGTAATTCTAAGCCAGAATGTGTGTTGTGTGCGTGTCCTCTGGCAGCGCTGGGCCTAAAGGAGACAACATCTATGAGTGGCAGTCGACCATCCTGGGCCCGCCGGGCTCTGTGTACGAGGGAGGGATCTTCTTCCTGGACATCACCTTCACGCCAGACTACCCCTTCAAGCCACCCAAGGTGAGTTCCACACACACTGCTGCGTTTCCATGACCCCTAGAATTGCACCAAACCTAAAATATGGCAATAAATATGGTGATGGAAACGGCTGAACAGGACAAAACTCTCAAATATGGCTAAAAGATTTTGACGCTCTCATGAGGTGGTTTTTCCCAAAAGTGTCATGGAAACACTTTTTTCGCATTGACACGTCAGCGAACGTGACGTACGGGGTCACATGACCAGACCACTTCAAGTGAAAATGAAGCGTTATGATTGGACGGAGGAGGAGACGGAATGTTTTTTTTACAATTAACAAAAGAGAAAAATATAACAACCATTCTGGCCTGCAAATAACATCCAAATGCAGATTTATTCAAGGAATTAGAAAGGGAAATCAGGGAGAAGGCCTTCGAAAAGCCATGGTCATGGCCATGGAATTACAGCTTATGCTCTTCCCACCATTCAGTGGAAACACCTGCAAATCACAATTGAACTTTTTGGAAATTTCAGAAATATCGCTTTTATTTTGCAAAAAACTGTCATGGAAACTCAATCGCAGAGCTGCTGACTAGACTTCCTAGTTTGGTGAACGAGTCGGAATGTCATTCTCAACCAGTCCACTAGATGGCAGACTTGCACCGTGGAAAGCAAGTGGATCAACCCGGCAACTCATAGTGCCAGTTACTGCTGTTAATGGTGTCAGCTCTCTCCGTGATACACATTTATATGCCGCATAACCACTAGAAACAGTTTTGAATGACTGTACAATCACTAAGAAAAAATGCGCAAAGATACCTGTCAGTATATTTTGACACAAAAAACACTTTCCTGTTTAAAACTGTGATTGAAGTTTTATGATCTGATCTGATTGAGAGCATCCGCCACTGCTTTAGTGTCGCTTTAGGGAATTTATTTGTGGTTATTTAAATAAGTTTATTAGTTACGTAGTCATTTTTTCTTTATTTTGACAAAATAGTCTTGTGATGCTGTTGGTCCTCTTCTTCTTCTTTTTATTATTATTATTATTATCATTATTATTATTATTATTATTATTATTATTGTTGTTATTATTTTGATATCATCATTGGGTATAACAAAAAAAAAGAAAAACTTGAAATTGTCTTTTCCTCATTTGTCATTGACACCTCATGAATCAGGAACTCCTGCACTGGCAAATAAAAGATTAAGTAAAATAAGTGTGTGTGTGTGTGTGTGTGTGTGTGTGTGTGTGTGTCCAGGTGACGTTCCGCACCAGGATCTACCACTGCAACATCAACAGCCAGGGGGTGATCTGCCTGGACATCCTGAAGGACAACTGGAGTCCTGCCCTGACCATCGCCAAGGTCCTACTGTCCATCTGCTCCCTGCTCACCGACTGCAACCCTGGTGAGAGCACGCACACACACACACACACACACACACACACACACACACACACACACACACTTCTCCACTGTCAGCCACCTTCACTTAAGTGAGATTGGCACAGCCTGCTGACAGCCGACCTATTGGTGCCAGTCGTTAATGTATTTAAATTCAATTAGGAATTGGATTAATATTCACGCTGAAAGGCTTCCGGTGTAAAACTGTGTGAGCGGCGTATTAACACGAGGTTGAAATCCGCTCCAAGAATATGAAAGTTCAGAGCTGTAATTATTACCGAGCCATTATGTCAGATACGATACAGACATAACTGTACCGTGCACGCTATTATAATCAGAAATTTCTAAATTGAAGAAAATTTTTCGCAGTATTTTTTTCTCTCAAATTGAGTTATGACAGCCCTGTGATCAGCTCGTAAGAGGACGTATAATAACAGTCTAGAAATAATGGAGGGAGTCTGATTTGACTCTTCACCTCACTCCACAATTTCTCATTTGTCGCATAGAAAGCCTTTTGAGTTTATAACAATATGTGGATATGGAGGCTATAGTTCATACAAACGTTCAAGCTAAGCCAGGTGTGGGCAAACTAACTCAGAGGGCCATATGCGGCCCGCTAAGCTTTTTAATTCGGCCTGCCGAACTTGAAGAAATATTAATAATAGTATGTCAGTCATAAAACAGCTGTATTTCAACCATTTTCATTGTTTCCAGAGTCATTTCAATGAAGAGACATCAAAGGCACTGAGTTTGTTTTAACTTTGCTTTTGTTCATTTTCAATTAACATTAAAGCAACGTGTTCCCTATATATCCCATGATAGATTGTTTCCTCCTGTGAGGTGGCTCACCAAAACACTCCATCCATCCGCTGCTGCTCCGCTACCCCCCCTCTGGCACATTGTAGAACCCATTGTGCATTGTGGAAGCATTAGATGGCCTTGTAATAGACCCCTCCACCCCCCACTGTAATTCTGCCTTGAGGTGGTTGCGTGTTATTTCCAATGATGCCGACGATGGCTGTCGTGCATTCAGAGAAAACCAGAGTCGGGATGCTGCAGTTGCAGCTGTTTTATTCCTCAATCAGTAGCACTAAAAACTACTTCCATTAGTTAAGTGCACCTCAATCTAAAGCCATTTTCTTACCATTACGGCTGCTGTGGAAACTATATTTGTAATAAATGACTTTCTGGCCAAGCAGCCAGCAGGCCAATATGCGGCGCAAATTCAATTAACTTTGAAAGAGCTGCCTCAGCTTTAATCCATGGGGTTTGACTTTTTTTTTGTCTGTAGCGCTGCGCAGTGAATCCAATCATTAGTGGGAAGAATGCAGAGCGTTTCACAATCAGCTGTAGAATGCCACGAAATGAAGATGGTCAAGTTAAAAGGCACTGTGTAAAATAGTAAAAAGAAATTAGAAAATTATTGAAATTTTGAGTTTCGGTCTTTTTAATTATGATTTCTCATAATTATTATTAATCTAGATATGAAACCAGTGGATTGGTCCTTTAAAAAAAATTAGAATGTTTAAAACCAAGAACATCTCTTCACCCTCACCCAAGTCCAACACCAAGTACTGTGTTTAATCGCAATTAATTCTGGTCCTTATTAATAACTGAGTTATGAAACCAGAGGATCGATCCTTTGAAACAAATTCAAGCTATCAAAACCAAGGCCAACCAAAACCAAGTTCACCTCCATCCAAGTCCAACCTGAAGCATTTCCATCTTGAGGGTCTTTGGGATGGAAGCGGCCCAAGATCAAACTCATGCGCTCACCTCTTTCACTCCTTTGTTGAAGGAAAAATCTAATGAAACTCTTTGTTGTGTTGACAGCCGACCCTCTGGTTGGAAGCATCGCCACACAGTACACAACCAACAGACCAGAACACGACAGGATAGCCAAACAGTGGACCAAGCGCTACGCCACATAATCACCCCACCTGCCAGAGAGGTGACTAGTGGAGGGCCGGGCCGGGCCGGGCCGGGATGGGATGGGATTGGGATTTTTTGTTTGTATTTTTTAATCTTATCTTAGACTTCAAGTCTTAACTTCTTATGTTTGTTGTTAACTGTATTATTTTTGCGAGTTCTCCGCAGCCCGACTGTACAGAATCTGTCAAATGGAAACCTTTAACTTGTGTTTGTGGAGACACTAACAGTGCAGCCGTGAATGAAGTGTGTCACAGCAACATTCCCACACCTGATGAATTCTGACGTCATGATCCAGCCGGTGCCACCTGCCCTCCTTCCAGATTCCTTTTACCTGTGTCGACAATTGTTTGCGAAATGTCTGTGATTTGTGTTCTGTATTGGTTTGAAAAAAGATTGGAATAAAAAAGCTTTTGTGATTCCCCCCCGCCCCCCCGAAGAATTAAAGGTGACCAACTGAAAGCCAAACAACTTGTCGTGTCACTTTCAGGAAACCAAAAAAATAAATGAATAATAAAAACGCACAGACAGACGGGGTTCTGTAAAGGCTACACTTTTATTGGTGCTTGCTAACACGTGATCACAGAGCAGGAAGTCATTCAGCGCTGGGCTCAGGATGTCAATCTGACCGCCCAATCGGCGAGCAGCACATTAAGGCCTTGTCAGCATGCGTACGTGAGTATTTTTACTCTGGTTTTTAAAAGAGAGAAGAGAGAAATGAATCCATGGACACATCAACGGTCAGTCATCTTGCACACGTTCCAAATTTTATATGCAGTGTGGAGTTCACCACTTGAAACTGAACCGGAACGTAAAGTTAACAAAGTATGGAAATGTGATATGTCCTCCTAGATGGAGAACGTGCAATTGTCTGCATGCAAGTATTCAGTCCTGCGAGCAAACGAGCGCTGCTTTTTGGTGACATCTGCCATTTATTTCCTGTTGCTGAGAGGACAAGGTCACATTAAAAACATGTCACAGGGACAAACTCTGGTTTTCCTGGACACACCATCAAAGAAAAAAAACAGGGTTTGGAAGCAATTTTCCAAAAAGGTTTCAGTTTCAGTGAGCTACACGTGTCTGCCTGTGGACCAGAGTGAAGTGCAAAAGGAAAAGCTGTGATGAAAAAACAAACCCACATACATGAGGGCAAGGCCTTATTGTGAACACTTTGAAACAGTACAGAACAGTCACTTCCAAAAGAAAACCTAAAGAATGTGGCTCGTTAAAGTGACAAAAATAAATTAGTTAGAAAATAAATATTTATCCTAAACACATTTAATTATTTTCTATTCGCAAAGCTTGTACATGTCTAAAGCTTGGAGCCCTGTTAGATCAAGTGCTATGTGCTGCAGGCGGGAGTGCGCGGTGAATATTATTGCTGCCAGGCTCCATTTAATGAGACGAACTGGATCGAGCCAAGCCGAGCAGCGCCTGGAGACGCCGGGACGCGTGCTGCATTCACATCGGGTAGGAAATAACATGAACAGGCCCTGCTCACTTTGCAAAGACTCGTGCACGCTCAGGGTGTTTAGGTTGCCGTAGCTGCAGCTCACCAATAGGGGGAGAGGCAGCGTTGACGTGTGAATGAAAATGGCTCAACAAGAAAGTAACAAGTGTCACTCAATGTTTCAACAGAGGGGGAGGAGGAGGAGGAGGAGTGCTGTTTCATTATGGGTGTAGCTTTTTAAATCAAAGAATAACAGACAGCCTGGTGCTGGAACTCAAATCAGCTACACTTGAATCTCTCCAGTCGCGCAGGAAGTAAAGTCGCATCAAATCTCCTCAAAATCAACATACAGGAGTAAAAATGCATCGATAGATTGGAAGACATTTTCTTTTCCAAACTGAAAAGAATAGTAAACACTTTTTTATCTCAAGTGGAGTTCATAAGCGTAAATAGTGAAGTCTGCTTTGCCTCATCTTTGGTCGTAAAGTGCTTTTCATTTAATGGAAAGATAAACATAAAGGGACAACAGTTAAATGCAGCGTTTCACAGGTCGGACATTTGGTCGATGCTTTGTTTGTCGTTTGCTGCTGAGAATCGAGGCAAAAGACTGTGGGCTTCCATAATAACCAGGTGGGCAACTATCCAGTGTGTGAAATACAGGGGGCATGGGGTCGATTAGGGATCAATCAGCATGATGTTGCTTGTCAGGGGAACCAGTTGACGACTATGCGCATTAAACCTTTTTTTTTTTTTAATACATTTCTTTCAATCTGTGGTTCAAATGGAGAAGGAGCATCAGTGGTTGTCTAGTGAAGACACCAGCTGGCTGCCTCTGCTGGAAGAGTTCTCCTAACATGTACATATATTCATATTAGAAGATTTCCCAAACGTTCACAGTATCTGGACACACCTGGAGGGCGGATGGATGGATGGATGGATGGATGGATGGATGGATGAATGGATGAATGGATGGATGAATGGATGAATGGATGGATGGGAAGGTCGGGGGAGGGGTTGGGGGGGGTCCTCACATGTCACTGGACGAGGTGCCTTTGCTCTTGCGGCCCGGCAGCGGGAAGGACGACTTGCTCTGCGGCTGCGTGAGGCGGCTGGTGAGCTGCGTGAAGGGCTCCATGAGGGAGGAGCGCTCGGCCACGCTCACCTCCCACAGCTTCACCTTCTCCACCCGAGCCCACTGCTGCGCCTCCTCCACCTCCACCTGCCGGCGCTCACACAGGTCCGTCTTGTTGCCCAGGACGATGACCGTCACCTGGGGGAGGAGGAGGAGGAGGAAGAGGAGGAAGAGGAGACCGACACAGGTTATGTTTCCTCAAAAAAAAGGGTGAATTTCACAAATCAATTAAGTGAAGGGAAAAAATGCTCAGTGGGAAGAAACCAAGAGCAGAGCCCGACTCTAGAGGGCGCTCACCTGCTTTGACAAATATATTGAATGAAAGGGAGTAGAAGAAGAAAAATCCTATTTTATTCACCCCTTTACCCAAAGAAATCTATTAACAAAGAACTTCAATCAAAAAAACAAATCCTATCAAATCAATTCCGACTCACTTTTATTCTTTACATCTTTTTGTTTTGCTTGTACGTGAATCACTGGAAAGTCAAACACGTCGAGCACCTGCTAATCACCTGCTACAAGTTACAAAGGTCGCTGCTTTTTATGGAAACAACCTCTGTTAAATTGTTTTATGATGGAAAAGAGTGACTCTGTGCATCGTCATCACATTACATAACCAAGGCTTGGACGTTAAAAAACACCCTCGAACAACACAGTCGGGGTGGTCGGTGAGAATGAATTGGATTTTGTCTTGTACTGTATATTCACTGCTGTTCAAAAAGTTTGGGCTCACCGACTCATTTCTGCATTGAACTCCATTGTAAGCAGCTTCATGGAATAATCTACTGGAATGCTGTAAGAATATTACTGGTGCAGGAAAATCAGCCAGGATGTGCTGAACACATTATGGGATGGCTTTGAGAATTGTTGCCTTGAATGTCTCATTGAATGTGACTGTAGAGAATGAATATCAGGTTTGCAATATGCAGCCGTCATTATAGAAGTTGAATGCGTTACAACTGTTGAAAAACATTTCTAAAACAAAGCTGTGTATGATAATCACACTTAGTCGTGTCTACTGAACCTTAAAAGAGTCAACTAAGCATCATGGTTATTTAGGCCAGGCACGGGCAAACTACGGCCCGGGGGCCATATGCGGCCCCTCAAGATTTTTAATCCGGCCAACCGAACTTGAAGAAATTATATTAATAGTCAGTAAGTCATAAACTAGCTGTATTTTCCAGTGTTTTACGAGTCATTTCAATAAAGAGCTAAATACAGTGGGGCTTCCATGACAAATATTTTGTTGTAACTTTGCTTCTGTTCATTTGTAGCTTCAATTGACATTAAAGCTGCATGATGTTTTCTACATATCCCTCATACATATTTATAGAACCCATCGTGGCCCACCAGTCAAAACGTTTGCCCACCCCTGTTTTAGGCTCTTTAAATTAAATGTTCCCATACGTGTTAAGCACATTTTGACTGATCATCATTTCATGAAACTAGTTATAACAGAGTTCAATGCAGAAATGAGTCAGTGAGCCCAAACCTTTGAACGGTAGCGTACATGTTAAACTTCTACTTTCCACCATCTTCGTGTTCTCGCCAACAAGCTAGCACTGAAGTCACAACAATCACCCAGTCTGGCTGGAGGGTAGACAGTGAGAGCCGCACCTCCTTCTTGTCCCTGGACTTGTCGATCTCCTTCTTCAGGGTATCCACCTTCCTGAAGGACTCCAGGCTGTCCACGCTGTAGACCAGGACGAAGCCGTCGGCCACTGAGTAGTAATGCCTGGGCAGCTCCTGACCGTCGTGAAGCCCCCTGGTGTCGTAGAGCCGCAACTGCTCCCGCACACCGCGCTCCGTCTCCACCCAGGCCACGTACACGTCCTCCTGAGTCTCACTGGACTCGGAACCTGGACGATAGAGGAGGAAGGATGGAGGAAGGAAGCAAGGAAGGAAGGAGGGAGGAAGTAGGAAGGAATGAAAGAAGGAAGTAGGAAGGAAGGAAGGCAGAAAGGAAGAAGGAAGGAGGGAAGGCAGGAAGGAAGGAAGTAGGAAGGAAGAGAGGACGTCGGAAGGAAGGAAGGCAGGAAGGAAGGAGGAAGAAAGTGAGAAGGAAGGAGGAAGGAGGACAGAAGGAAGGAGGATGGAAGGAACGAAGAAGGAAGGATGTAGGAAAGAAGGAAGGAAGGAAGGAAGTAGGAAGGAAGGAAGGAAAGCAGGAAGGAAGGAAGGCAGGAAGGAAGGAAAGAAGGAAGGGAGAATAGAAAGTGAGAAGGAAGGAAGGAAGGAAGGAAGGAGGATGAAGGAAGAAAGGAGGATGGAAGGGCCGAAGTAGGAAGGACGTAGGGAAGAAGGAAGGAAAGAAGGAAGTAGGAAGGAAGAAAAGAAAGAAATAAAGAAAGAAAGATTGGGCTACTACTAGTACAGACACGGAGAGTAAATTCTAAAATGCAGGCTGTTGATTGGCTGACATCGTACCGACGGTGTGGTTCCCGTACAGCAGCTGCTCCAGTATCGCGGTTTTCCCCACCGCCGCCTGGCCGCACACCACCACCTTGCAGCCTTTCCCCATGTCGAGCCTGCAGCAGCACAGCGGGGAGAGCGACACTCGACTTCCATCATCTGTCACAGGGATGCTACAACAACATTAGCCTGGATAGCTTCCTGTGGCTAGTTTGCGAGCGCCTAGCACTTCCTGGCGGAGCGGGCGGCGTGAAGCCGGCTGCAGCTGTGGACACACAGTCGTGGAGAACCGGCGGAATTGTACAAAAGTTGCTTACTTGACGGAGGAGCGCAGGAGTCACGTCAAATGCTGCGTCCAAACCGAAGAGTCCATGACAAGCTAACGTTCCCGTCACTGAGCATGCGCATTGCCCTTTTGTACCCGTTTATTACCTCGGTTTATGATGCTGAATGCCTTGTTTCTCTTTTAATGGTTTCCATCACTTCATTGATGTATTGTCGTCTTGCTGAGTATACTTGAGAGTGCTCTCCTGTGTTTTTTCTTGTCAACCGTATTTTTACATTTAGCATTCGCGTTGTGATTTTGTTTAGATTTAGTTTCGATTAAGCAAAATGTCTTGCCAAAAGCCCAAAAGTAAAACACTTTTGTTATATTATTATTATTATTATTATTATTATTATTATTATTATATATATATATAATAATAAAGAAGATGAAGAAGATTTTAGATTTAGATTTTTCGATTTTTAAAACCACAATTTTATTACATCTTTTTCCACTGGAACACAAGAAAAAAAAACCAAGGTGCTTAGAAAATAAAGTTTTGTCACAAAGATAGAACCACACAGATGATAAATAAATGATTCCATCAATGACTACATCATTTGTTTAACCTGCCTCAGGAGCTGCTGATCACCTTCTACACTGCCATCATCCAGTCTGTCCTCTGCACCTCCATCACTGTCTGGTTTGGCTGTGCCACCAGACAAGACAAGCACAGACTGCAACGGACAATTAGGTCTGCGGAGAAGATAATTGGGACTAACCTCCTATCTATCCACAACTTGTACCTGTCCAGAACGAGGAAACGGGCAAGTAACATCGCCGCATACCCCTCACACCCAGGACACAGACTTTTCAAACTCCTGCCCTCTGGTCGGCATTACAGAGCACTGTACGCCAAAACCAGCAGACACCAGCTCATCAGAGACTCTGAGCAGTTACTGTGCAATAACCATCCTTCCACTTCACCTGTTTACACCTGTTTAGCTGTTAACCTGTTTACATTGCTCATACTGCACTACTGTTTAGCTGTTAACATTGGTGTTTACATTACATTATTGCACTACACTGAACATTTCCACTCGACTTTCTTTTTATGTTTCTTTTTATTTTATTTTACTGTCACAGGGTATACATGTAGACTTGTATATATTTTTATATTAGGTATATTAGACAGACTTGTATATATTTTTTATATTTAGTTATTTTTTAGGTATATGTGCATATTTAACGAATACTTGCATACATATATCTATCTATCTATATATATTTTATTTATATATACTGTGTGGACTTGTATATAGATCCTTATTTTACTCCACCAAGTTGCACACTGTTTATAGTTTATTTATACTTCCAGTTGCACATTGTTTACTTGTTTACCCTTACTTTTTACTTTTTACTTATTCTGTAGTTTGTTTTGTTTGTTTTAACCTAAGTAGTAGAATAGAGAAAAACGGAGTCAAATTCCTTGTTTGGCATGTACAAACATGGTCAATAAAGCTGATTCTGATTCTGATTCTGATTTAGCCTTTCGGAATATCTGATTTTAAATTTCATTTAAAATCATACACAGAATGTTTTTATAGCACCATGTATCGGAAAACTTCAAGAAGAAAAAGAAGCTCTTTCTTTTTAAAAACTGACAGAAATGTAATTGATTTGGCCATATCGCAAAAATTCAAACAACAGCTAAGTCAAAATGTATAAAAGGCGAATAAAGACTACATTCCCCACGAGACGAACACAGGAAATACGTCACAGCCGTTTTCATAAGGCATGCTGGGTACTTTGCCTCTCTCTTTCCGGCTGGTACGCCATCATGTAAGCGACAATTTCTATGCTTTTACACTCTGAACAATCCATTAAAATCTTCATATAAGACAGTTACATCTGACCAGTAGTCGTGTCCCACAGATAGAAAACTCGCCTACAACTTTCATGGCATGATTATTTTTAATCCGGGATTGTAGCAAACGTTCAATAGTCCATCTCTTTCAGTGCTAAGATGTACCGACACATTAGCCACAGAACCTACCGGGCTAACATGTTAGCACCGTGCCGGGCTGCTATTCGTGTGGAATAAAAAGAGTTGTCACATTTATGTGTACGTTTGGCGAATAAATCGTGCAACGGTGGCTGCTCCGTCTTCCGTTGCTGCAGTCGTACAGTTTTCTGGTTGTTCCGAGTCGTTGGCTAATGTTGCTAATGCTAGAATGCTAGTCCAAACATCTAGTCATATTTACGGAGCTCGCACGTGTAACTGTCACTGCAGCAAGCGCTGTAAAGACACCCGAGAAAATCACGCCGCTAGTTAGTAGTTAAAACACTGACTATTGAGCCATTTCCCCCTAAATAATGCCATTTGTCCAGTACTGATAGAACGAAAGGCTCCAATTTGAATGACTGGTAGTAGCGCCTCCAGTGTTGAAACTAGAGTTGTTGAAACTGACTTGTAAAACTCAGATTTGCTCATTTAGCGTCAGTGTTGCCAACTTTAAATCACAAAAATAAAGGTGATGGCCGGGGTCCTGACCATCACAGGCCAGTGGCTCGCCAGTCCTGGTAACTCATCACTTAAAATAGGGTTTCTAAAAAGTATATGTTTCACATAGTTTGAACTGCTTTGTTACCAGTAGACATTGGAAATAATGTTTAAATTATATTGAAATCTTTTAAATTAATATATTTTCACAATCAATAAAATGCAGGATGGAGGGCTTTTACAATGGAATTAGATAAAGCTGGGGGAAAAAAAAGCAATCCTGGCTCTACACAAGCTACGCAGCCAGTACACAGTTGTTGTGTAATGGTAATGCCTGCATTGACGTAGATTACGGGTTTGAATGCAAACTCTATGGAAACAAACATGAGTTTGTAGCGAAAATAAATGTACGGTCAAGACAGCTCAGAAATAGGGGGCGTTCCATATCGATTCAAAACTTTTCGGGATCCAACACTTCATTGTCGAATACGGGACAATTCTGTATTTTAAGGAACCATCTTAGACTTGGTTTTGAATAGATTATGTTCAGTGAAATGTCTGGTCCACTAGCAGGTGTTTTCCCCCAAGATGCTTAACCTGATGTCGCTTCTTTTCTGCAGATAAGTCAACATGGGAGCATATAAGTATATGCAGGAGTTATGGCGCAAGAAGCAGTCCGACGTGATGCGCTTCCTTCTGCGTGTCCGCTGCTGGCAGTACCGCCAGCTGTCCAGCCTCCACCGTGCTCCTCGACCCACCAGACCCGACAAGGCTCGCCGGCTGGGATACAAGGCCAAGCAGGGTGAGTGACAGGAAACAGAACCGGGATCTCGCACAGAAACCCGCCTCCCCCGCACCGTCAATCTCACTGTGGCTTTTTTTCCTCCTGACAGGTTACGTTATCTACCGCATCCGTGTGCGCCGTGGTGGCCGCAAGCGCCCCGTGCCCAAGGGCGCCACCTATGGCAAGCCAGTGCACCATGGCGTCAACCAGATCAAGTTTGCCCGCAGCTTGCAGTCCACTGCTGAGGTATGGACAGCTGTCATTACAGCTTCATGATCAGCATTGCTGCTGTTAAACATGTGGTAGCTGGTTGCATCTCCGGAGGATTGTTGTAACGTTTCTTTTGTTTTCAGAGCTGCTAAAATTTATGCTGTTGGTTCAGTGTGTCGTGTTTGTTACAAGTGACAATATTGTCATGGTCGTGGTTGGAAAAGAATGAAATAACCTTGTGCACTCTTTGTGATTGATGAAACAAAACTTGTTGGACTTTGATCAGCCTTCAGATGAACTGTTTTCACATATTTTCCTCATTGTGTTAACAGAATTGTAATTGTTGGTTACAAAAACCTCAATTTTGTGATGCTATGACTATACGTTCACACACACACACACACAATTCGAAGATCAGTACAGGTCTATTGCCTATGTCTCCTCCTCCTTGGTGATTCTCTACTTGGAGAGGCTGACATTTATGTTGTTGTCAAACTACTCTGCTCATTATGTTTACTTAATGCTGACTTATTTTGTTCAAACAGAACATTTTCAGTCAATTTTCCAAAACCGCTCATGACGCAAATAACGATCAACAATCCATAATGTGACAATGTGTGGACAAATGACAAAAAGCCGCTAATCCTTACATTTAATATTACTATGGACTCCATTTCTAAAAACCTTTTTTTGAAATTGATATAATTATCATGAGAAAATTCCTCATTGAAAGACTCTGGCAGAAAAATCAAAGTTAATGTCTTTCTTACGTACAACACTGGAAGACATTTATTAGACCCAGCAATAAGATGATCATAGACTGTTTTTATTCTAAATCCATGTTTGTTTAAGTCATTGCTTGATCAGAAAGATGAGACAGGACAGATTCTTCTTTTCTTTTCAATCAGTTTCTTGCATCTTTGAATCAGATGCTGGTCCAGTTCAGTCATAACTGTTTAATTAAACTGTGTTTTGTTATATCGAAGCAACTTTTACTAACATCTGTTTGAAGTTGGCACCTGCATCTTCAGCTCGTCACGTTGGACATAAATTCCAACAGCACTCTGGTTTTACACGTTTATGGAACCTCAGTTTGCAGTTTGGTGCTTCTATCAGCACTGCAGTCAACCAGCTCACCACCTGGTTGAGTCCAGTTTGATGGTAAACCCGCTGAGATTCTAATCGGTCGCCGCGCTCCTTGTGTTTGCAGGAGCGTGCTGGCCGTCACTGCGGAGGCCTCCGAGTGCTCAACTCCTACTGGGTGGGCGAGGACTCCACCTACAAGTTCTTCGAGGTGATCCTGATCGACCCCTTCCACAAGGCCGTCAGACGCAACCCCGACACCCAGTGGATCACAAAGGCGGTGCACAAGCACCGGGAGATGCGCGGCCTGACCTCTGCAGGAAAGAAGAGCCGCGGCCTGGGCAAGGGCCACAAGTTCCACCTGACCATCGGAGGCTCCCGCCGCGCCGCCTGGAAGAGGCGCAACACCCTGCAGCTGCACCGCTATCGTTAGAGGGCGCTAGAGATCTGTACATTCAAAAAATAAACATCCTTTTTATGGTGACACAATCGACTCCTTCCTTTTTTTTCACGTAAGCAAATAATCTTGGAACATCCAGATTGATTACATTTCTAGATCGGTGAGAAAAAATAATTTTTCTTTAAAGCTTTTGCAAAGTACCGTGAGTTCCCAGGAACTTTGTCATCTGGACTCATTGAGCTGAAAGGTTCAATAGCTGCGTTTCCATGACCCCTAGAATTATGCAAAACCTAAATATCACAATAAAAACTGGTCATGGAAGCACCTAAACCTAGGAAAAACTCTTAAGTATGGCTAAAAGGTTTTGATTCTCTCATGAGGTGGTTTTTCGGACGTATCCATGTAGAGGTATATCACAAAAGTGTCATGGAAGCACTTTTTGCATTTACACATCAGTGGAAGTGACGTACAGGGGCACGTGACCAGTGAAAATGGTGCGTTATGATAGGACGGAGGAGGAGACTTTTTTTTTTAACACATGGATCAGGGCTGGTTGGTGATTTTTATCATGACCTCATGCAGCAACAGGGATTCACATAAACACCAGTGGCGTAAGTGTCCGTCAGATTCCACTGCATTTCACTCTGGGTGTTGAGCCTCAAAGACAGTGGCTGCAGTGCAAACAATTGGTTGTGTGACTTTCAAAGGCAAAATGAACTGAACGTGCGCCAACAAGTCGAGCCCGTGATTCAAGCTCTAATTATTATGATGGTCTGGGTTTTCTACCACCGTCAGATTGGAAATTGACATGACGGCCAAGAAATACCTTAAACCTGAGGTCTTAGTGTTTCTAAGAATAGTGCCGTCATTTAACCCGTATTCAGCAAATTTGCATTGTTAAAGCAGCAAATACCGTGCAAAGAGTGAAATAAAAAATAAAGAAATAAAGAAACACATTATATGTACAAATTATTTACACATCTAAATAAGTGTTTAGTTGCACCTGTATTGAAATTGTTGTGTTTTAGATGTGTTTTTTATACGTTAGTTCACCCCTCCATCTGTAACGATATAAATACTTATGAAATATAGTGGAATACAACAGAGGTATACAAACATATGTAATGACAGCTTTTCTACAGATGTGTCCACACACAGGTGATATTAGGACGCTGAACAGCCAGTGACCTGCAACTGAACCTCTATGGATGAGTTACACAGCAATACGCATTGTGTTTTGACACAATACTAGACAGGTTTGTTCAGTTGAAACGTGCCAAATTCTTCAAAAGCATCTTGGTTTTTTGGGATAAAGTTACCGCAGTCCGCAAAAAAGGGCACTAAAGATCCCTAAAAAATCTCTGGGGATGAGATTTGAAACCATTTCTGTCAAAAACTGATTCCTCTGTTACAAGCTGTGACTTCAACCCCCACCCTCCAAAAAAACAACAACAAAAAAAACAACGACAAGAGGGGAAACCTAATCTGGAGGCTTTTCTGTTTTCTTTAAATACTGACCTGCTTCCAGACGTGTTATTTTAGGATGTGAACAGCCAACCTGGGCAGCTGTTAGTAAACATTAACTCAAATGCAGCACGGTGTTAACCAACACTCTGTTTTCTCACACTGGTCGTTGTTGAATGTGTGCGACTGCTGCAGGAGAAGAGGGGTTTAGGTTCAGGGGAGAAGTGTGGGAAAGACGTAACCCAAGAGGCGTTTAAAGACCAGAATATGTGTGTCACCGCGGCCTCTGAAGCTCTCAAGCTCTTCCAAACGCCCTTCAATCACCTGCTTATGGATTTCAGCTGATCACTGCACATAGAGTGCGAGTTAAACATGTATCGAGCTCAAGTCTGTACAGGGGACATCTGCTGTCTTTCTGTCTGAAATCAACTTTGGGGCACACGTATGTCTTCCCAAAATGCAATAAAATGCTGCAAAACTCACTATATTCTTGTTTTGCAGTTCTTCGCGTCATCCAGGAAAGCCATGGGAGGTCCATCCAGAAGGGGGCGTTATTTTGCACCTGTGGCTGCACATTTTTCCTCTGTGAAGTGATTCTATTAGCAGTTATTTTTACTCGAAATCAAGATAAATTGCAATCAAAAGTTGAAACATTTTCATTTTATTAGTTGCATGGTTTTGACCTGTCGCGACCATGGCAAAACACATGTTGTCTGGCAAAATCTGATGGAGTACAACACACAGAGCATGGGAAGAAATGGGGAAAAAAGGAGAGAAATGTGATATAATAGTGGGCTCACTGGTTACAGAACAATTGTACGTTTCAGACACTTTGTTATGATGGAACGTGGATGTGTTTGGGGAGTTTTGTGATTCACACTAGCGATAGAAAGATGTTAAAATCTATTGGGACATTTGAAAACATTGTTCGATGTATGGTCTTTTTTTTTTTTTTTTTTTCTACCAGTAGATGGATCGAAAAATGTAAATAATGGGCCTTAAGATATTATTTATAAAGAACAAAAGAACATAATATAATGAAATATTCTTAAGATTTCTGTTCCCTGCTACAAACATGTGATTTTGTTGCCAGTTGTAATAATCCTTGCCAAGGTGTTTTCAATTTTGAAGAAAGAACATAATACAGATGAGGGGATTTTAAAAGCATGAATCAACTAATATTAATGGGTTGAGTCAGCATGTGGGACATATCTGGGTAGTCAGTAGATTAAATATTCAGAATTTTGATTTCAAATAATGAATGTTAACAGTAATTAAATATGTGTAAAACTAAAAGATAATCTTCACTTGCTAAGGTTAATGGATGGACCCAAATGCATGAACACACAAAGTAATGCAAAAAAAAAAAAAAAGAGCAGTTTACTCCAAAATATACATTTTTAACTTCTTCTATGAGCAAAAGTGGCTCAAAATTGCTCCAAAAGACAAAAATGAATCCAATTCATAAGATAGCTGACATGGAAACCCATGAGCAGTTTGCAGGGAACATTTTTGACGACACACAAAAGAAAGCAGGGTTGACAATAAGACGCAGGTGACAATCACACACAATCACAAAAAGCTGGAAAACTGAGACAGCCAGAAAAACTGGAGACTACACAAGAGAAAGACAAGTACCATCAAAAAAATCCAAGGAAGTGCAAGCAGAGGGATCATGACACCACTGGCCGGTGGCATTTCTTCAAAAGCTAATTAAGATGTTAAGATGAGATCACAACATCACATTAACATGCGGAACATTCAGTTTGGTGCTATTTAATTTACTCTGTCAAACAAATGATATTATAAAAAATGGTAATCATAATGTTTTATCAATCTTCAAGGTCTGTTGAAAAAAAAATCCTGCTACCGAGACACTTTGCCTCCATGCTGCCTCAAGATGGTCAAGAGCATAATTTTAATTTTAACAAGTGACGCCATGTGGGAGCGCTATTGGCACGAGGGCAGTTCACCATGACACAGAAAATATTTTAATCGCTCTCATGGGTAAAATAATATCCCCATGAATACCAAGAACAGGGGTCCTCCTCTACTTCCTGTGACAGAGGTTTCAGTTTTGTGGCTGAGTGATGTTCACCTGGCTCGAGTCTGCGTCTTGTGTCATATTTATACGAATTTTGACTGGATTTAGGTGCAAAACAGTGTGATACATGTCTTCAGGTATACTGATAAGTATTGATTAACTCTCTTCCTGTATTTAAATCCAGACCCAAGACCTGTCTGTTAAAACTATGCTACTCTGTCTATCTGTGTTGTTCCATTTTATATTTGTTTTAATTGAATTGAATTGAATTGAATTGAATTATGTATTACTTAACTTTAACTGTTTCTTTATTGCATTGTCTTATGCTGTGAAGTGTCAGAAAGGCACTTGTAAATAAAACCTATTATTATTCTAGTGTTCTCTGATCTGGTGCAGAGAATACACAATAATTGTTTCACTTTAGTTCTATTCTATTTTCAGTGAGAGTTTCCCTTTTCCCCGAGTGTTCTAAACGTTTCCCCACATGAAGCCCACTTCCGACTCAATCAACTGCATCCCAGTGAGAATATATTGCCATCCGTTGCTGAAATAGCGATTCCCTGACCCACAGAGTGAAGGGGTCAAATGAGAACATGGAAGGGCGGAGGCAGAGAAACCAGGGTCGTGTCTCATGTTGCTGCCTCTCCATTGTCACTCCCTGCATTAGACAGTGGGCAAGAGTGACCTTTGACCCTGTGAGCATACAAGTCTCCCCAAATAGAAAGCGGAGGACAGGACGGAGCAGCGTGGGATAACTTACTCCTTGAAAAAAAGAAATGGTGCCATTGTAAGTGAATAGGGAAATATTATCTGGCTTTGAGAGCAGCTCAGGAAACGCCTAGTGCCAATTTTGTGTGTGTGTGTGTGTGTGTGTGTGTACGTGTAACTTTGGATGCTCTCCAGAATGCTGTTGTCAAACTGGGAGGAAGGAAACTTTTCCATGTCATGTTAACCTCCCCAAGTATGTAGTGAGGGACGGACAGCACGGCTCCAGAGGCTGAGAAAAATAATTCTGATAGTCAAGTACAGGGGTGGAAAAACTTTTTGACTGGTGGGGCCACAATGGGTTCTAAAATGTGACCGAGGGGCCGGAGCAGCAGCAGATGGATTGAGTGTTTTGGTGACCCACCTCATAGGAGGGAAAAGTATATAATGGCATATGTAATGTCGATTGAAAATGAACAAAAGCAAAGTCACAACAAATGAGTGTCTTTGAAAACCCACGGTGTTTGACTATTTATTGAAATGACTCTTAAAACACTGTAAAAATGGATGAAACAGCAATTTTATGACTTACTTACTTTTAAGATAATTTCTTCAAGTTCAGCGGGCTGAAATAAAGAGCTAAATGGGCCGCATATGGGCCCCGGGCCGTAGTTTGCCCATGCATGGTCTAATCTGCAGTCTTCACTATTTAAAAGTCCCACAATATGTCCCTTTAAATACCTTACTTTTTCATTCCAATGTCCTTATGAGAGTCTTAGTAGTACAAAACCTCCAGTGGTTCTCACAAAATAGCCTGTTTAGCCCTCTGTTAGCAGCTCACCTGTTAACTAGCTGCTAGAAGGTGTTGTCACTCACCCAGGGGACTAATCAGTGAGTTATTAGTGGCGTCTGTGATACCACGGGCAGCTGATTTGCACACGTGTCTATTTTAGCGCACACTTTATGGGAAGTGAGGCGAGAAAAAGATGCAAAGGATGGACTGTTCTCATTCCGTGGGAGACATTGTCGGTGGGAAACGCTGAAAAAGTGAAAACATAGTATGGTAAATCTCAAAGTATAATTGATGTATTTAATTTAAACAGTTTGTTAGTTTTCCCCCCATCAGGATTTAAATAGGTTCAGATTAGCACACTTACTGTCATACACACAAGAACAAAAAGACATTTTAATCATTTTCAATTTCCCTGGTTATCATTAGTTTCCCTGTGTGTCCTTTGGGCTTATACATTGTTTATGATTATCAACAGGTTGGAAGTAACAAAGTGCAAAGTACTTTGTTTGTATGTGTACTTTATTGGGTATTTCTTTTTCTGATCATTTATTTACTTACTTTCTGAAAGACACAAATTCTGTTCAAAGTAATTAACTTATTAACTATTGTTATTGTTATAGTTGTTGTTGCTTGAAGTGGTGCTACTTGAACTACACTGTTTAATGTAAAAATGGATCAAATTTTACAGGGAGATTACTTTTGAGTACCTTGGCTCTGGCGTCACTGGTCAGTACATTTTCAGTACTGAGAAAAATCAAAATGTAGAAAATAACATTGGTTATTGTTATTAAAGGTGTCAACCTCCAAAAAGGGCTAACTGTTTAACTATTATTGATAAGAGTTTGGTTGTGCTGCAGTTTGAACAGAAAAACCCTATGGTATACTATAACTATAGCTGTGAAAAATGATCCAGTCCAGGTTATTCTGTCACACTCTTCATTTTTGCAAAACGATCGACAAAATCATAATCCCCCTTTTTTTGTACTAAAATACATTGCAGAACTTGTACTTTCTTACTTTTAATATTTCTATTATTATTAGCTTTATCTTCGTCTTTTTTTTTTTTTTTTTTTCACACAAGTATCCTTTCTCTAACTTAAGTACAAAATGTGAATTATTTTGCCTACTCGGATGATCAACGACGAGAACAAATGAAAACCTTCACTTTCAATTGCCGGAAACAGCAAAGGTTTACCAGTGACATTAACCAAAAGACACTGTATTAATAATTATCTAAGTACCAGAAAGTAAGAAAAAAAAAACTTTCACTTGTGTGCAGAGACAGATAAACTCCCATCTGCCACGGCAGAACCACCAATGATCCAACACGATCCCGATAACAACAGCTCTCAGCTTGCGATTCTTTCTCTCTTTCTCATTCCGAGGACGGGGAGTTGATTTTGCGAGCTGTTTTCGTTCACTTTGATTGGTGAAAGTATGTCAGTGGGTTACATTGACACCAGCAGTGGCTGCAGCGCTGCAAAGGGGAGGAGGCGACGAAGTAGGTCACATGGTTGCACACTGCTCGCACCGTGCTCGCTTCACTCGAAACATTCGCTGCAACCAAACCAGACCAGTCGCCCCACCGGAGTCGCTCGCTGCGTAGCCTCCATATCGGCGTCCTTCTTCCTGTAAAGCAGCTCTGAATGGACCGTGGCTTCTTCCTGCCAGTCTCAGCTCTATTCGACTGAGGATTTATTTGTCTCTCTCTTTTTTTTTTTCCGATCGCCGGAAGAGGATTAATCGGAGTTGGTCGAGGAGGAGAAAGCAAACTTGGGCTTGACATGTCATTTGACCTCCTCGTCTAATTGACGCTTTCGTAAATTCTTGATGACATATATTTTTCGGAAAACGAGGCGCTTTCGTTCGACTGCTGTAGGCGTCACAACAGCTCGCTTTCCCGAATCAAAATTCAGCGACTTTCCAGTTGCTGAGCACCAAACAAGAAAGACGGCTTCGACACCGAGGTAGCAGCAGGAGGAGGACACCCCCAACAACAACTTTACAAAAACAAAAATGGAGTCAACCAAAGCTGGTAAGTGCACCTCTGGCTTCCACTTTTAACAGTTACTCAAAACGTTTGCTACGAAAGAACTGTAAGGCCATTTCTCTGCGCTGGGATCGGCGAGAAAAGTAGCACACGCTAAAGCTAAATAGCTCCCAACTTATTGCGCTGAAACGACCTCATTATATTATCATTATTCCACAAAACTAGTTTGTGCTGCTAGATGTCAAAAGGTGTGTGGATGTGAACTGGGTTAGCAGTTGTTGCTGTTGTTGTTACCCAAACTGGGTCGGGTGGAGCTCGGTTTCGCGGCCACTGCAGCAGCGGCGGTGAGTCTCGCTCTCGCTCTGCCTCACATGGACCGCGAGCCTAGCCATGTGCACCTGTATTTACGCTGCCGCCGTGCGGTGCCACTGATTGGCCGGCGGCCCCGTGACGTAGTCATTACATAATTCTTCCCGTGGAGTCGGAGCCGGCTCTCGCCGCGGATACACGTGAGAGGCGTCTCGCGGCGGTTCGCGCTGACCCACTTTCAAGCCTCTCCACTTGGGGGCGCGCGGTGCGTTCAGGGCCCCACAGCGAGTTGCAGTGATGTTGAAATCGCAGAAAGGAAACTTAATATAGGAAGTTGGTGCTACCGTTGAGTTAATTTACATCCGTGTTTTGTAAAGTGTGTTCGTCGATGACTTGAGGAAGTCTTGCGTGTCGCATCACATTATTTTAGAAAAATTGAACGACTGTTTGTCGTGGATTGTCTTTAAATGCCACTCCTGGCCTCATTATTTATTTATTTAGGCTCTGTGAGATCATCAGGTCGTATGTTTCTTTTGATTTTTTTTTTTGCCAACCTTCTTCGAAAATATTCATATCAAGCTCATTTTTCTGGTAATTAGCTATTAACAATACATTTAAAAATTCTGTTTTGTGGGATCATCATCATCATTATTCTTTGCCATTTATCAGAAAGGCCTTAAATTGGCTCAGACACCCAGAGGCAACTCTCACAACGCCTATACCCTTGTTGTTTGAAATGAAATTGTTCACACATTCTTCAAGTTAAAGTGTCGCCTTGCCCCAGATGACATTGTGTAATCTCAGTTGTGTACGTTAGCCTGCCCAGTGTACAGAATGTGAATGGCTTCTGGGAGGGGCCCCGGCCACCTACTACACACATCCTTGTGAAGCTGACATTATGTAATGGCTGTTACCTAATCATTGAGAATAGCAGGCAAATAAAATCAGGTCAGCCTATGTCGAGGAGGTGGGGGGGGGGGGGGACTGGCTCAGAGGCGGACACATTCCTTCTGCCGGGCTCCCACTGGTCGACGGGCTGCTGTCGTATCACGGCCTGCCCTCTTTTTGCCAGACGAAACCATCTGCAGCGGCGATAGGTTCTTACATGTTGTTGCAGAGGCAGGAAGGGAGTCGGCAGTGGCGGCCCTGGTTACAGAAAAGAGCAGGAAGCACGCACCGCCTACAGATACTTGAGTGACGTAAGCAAGGGGTGTAATCTGAGACCTTACTGTATGGCATTGAGTTTTTTTTCATAGGTTGATAATGACTGAAAATTTGGTGCATGATGGAAAAAAGAGACAGGTCATAAATATTACATACATACATACATACATACATACATACATACATAGATGGATACATAGATAGATAGATAGATAGATAGATTTTTTTAATACATTTTCTGCTTATTGATAAATAAAGAAAGATCCTTAAAAAATAGAAAAACGGTATTTGAATATTTTGTAAAGGTGTGAATTTCGTTGAATATTACCTTTATGGTTTTTTGTCTGGGCCCTTTGCTTCTATGAAGGCAAACCTTTAAAATGGGTTTCTTTGTATTTGTATCTGACAATACTCACAATTAGTGGTGCTCAGTTTTGCGTTTCAGGAGCTCAGGCTGTAACGGCACCGTTGTGCACACAACAACTGTTGACACGCAGCGACCTGTCAGGAGGATGTTGTTATTTACCTCCGCGTCACCTGACCAAACCGTGTTCACAGAACCCCGTCTCTCTGCCGAGTCTCCGCCCCATCATCACCTCCAACATCTTTGTTTCTGTTACCTCTCGCACCCCAGGAGGCGTAATAGCGTACATCAGCTCCTCCAGCTCCGGCCCGGAGTCGTGCCACAGCGACTCCTCCAACGGCAGCTACCAGTCGTCCTCGCCACCCCGCGGCTCCTCGCCCAGCCACCACAAGCAGGGTCAGCCGGCTGACCCCGCACTCGCCGCCGCCGCCAGCGGCAAAAAACCCCCAGGACCTCAGAAGAGCAGCCGCACCAAATGCGGCATCACGAGTAAGTTGCCTCAGCTTTGAAGTGTGCAATGGAGAAATGACCCTGTTAACGAGCGAATTGCCAGTTTGAGTGAAACCATTTGAAAACTGGATAATTTAGTAGAGCTCTTTCGACTGATTTTCGTAAACAGGTCGGCGATAAACTCTCGAACGTGCATCGCGCTCACGCAAAGTTTTTATCGGCCAGAAGTCACACGTGTGGTTTTTCCTGCCCTGCAGGGATCAGCGGCCTGATGCTGGAGTGCAAAGTTTGCGGCGACGTGGCTTCGGGCTTCCACTACGGTGTCCATGCGTGCGAGGGCTGCAAGGTGAGAGCTGCGCTCTGCAAACGCTCGCTAGCTCGCGGTATCAGGGCTCCTGCGGTGACTTTGGGCTCAGAGTTGAACTGGGTCACTGCCAACCCTCTGCGCCGTTTCAGCAGAGACTCCGGGAAACTAGTTCACCATCCCCATATTTATATCAGCTGCCCCTCCGACTTCATGTCGCTCTGTGGCCTAGTTAACCGTGGGGAGCAAACACACCACAGTGTGACACTACACGCACACACAGGAGCCGGTCTGTTTGTTTGCTAATGTGCAAATGAGAATTCATCGTTGTACGCCGTGTACGTCGACACGTTGCACAGAGCGGGTCGTCACGTCGTCATCACAGCTTGTGCCTTCTGTCTTTGTCAACACACAGGGCTTCTTCAGAAGGAGCATCCAGCAGAACATCCAGTATAAGAAGTGCCTTAAGAACGAGAGCTGCTCCATCATGAGGGTCAACAGAAACCGGTGCCAGCAGTGCCGCTTCAAGAAATGCCTGATGGTGGGGATGTCCAGAGATTGTAAGTGTTCATGTTTTAAAATAAGATTATTCACCTGCAAATATTTAGTAAATGCAGGGCTCCCACGGTCACTGAAAACCTCCAAAAGCCCAGCAATTTGCAAATGCCATTTTTCCAGGCCTGAAAAAGTCATGGAATTTTGTAAAATTGATCAAAGTTTTGGGGAAAGTCTTTTTCAAAGAGAAAAATATAACAACCATTCTTGACATCAAACAAAAGCAAACGTAATTCTCCTAAAACATTGCGGGACGAGATTTGACGAGAATTACGGCTTATGTGCTTCACATAAGTCAAAATTTGAGTTTATTAAATTTTTGTTCATTTGGTTTTATTTTGCAATAAACTGTAATGGAAACACAGCGAGTGAAAATGAGTGGGAACCCTGTAAATGCCTCAATGTTTGACGAGGTCAGAGATTTCATCCTGGTTGCATGACTTTGAAAACGACTGGCATTAATCAAGGCAAAGGTGACTGATGGAAACGGTTTTCTGTGTCGACGTGCAGCCGTTCGCTTTGGCCGAATCCCCAAGCGGGAGAAGCAGCGCCTGCTGCTGGAGATGCAGAGTGCCATGAACAACATGATGAACAACAGTGAGACGCTGCCCGTCGACAAGCTGCCGCTGCCAACCGGCACCCCTCAAGCTACCTCGGAGGACGGCGGCGGCAGCGCCGCCTCCAGCTCGCCGTCGAGCCAGTCGGACTCGGGCTCGGACCCCGAGCCCTCGGTGGCCATGGACACCAGCCCCAGCTCGGCCTCGCCCAGCTCCTCGGACAGCGGCGAGGAGGAGGTGATCGGCTCGGTGGCCCGGGTCCACCAGGAGACCTTCATGTACAGCCAGGAGCAGGGCGCGCTCACAGACCCGGCCCAGAACGCTGTCATCGGCGGCGGCAGCAGCGAGCGGCAGGACGCTTGGAACCACCGCAACAACCTGGCCAGCATGGAGCCCCCCGCTGGCCACGGGGAGAACGCCACCAACCACTGCCCCTTCAGGATGTCCAGGGCTTCTGCTCCCAGCCACTGTCCAGCCTACGCACACAAAGGCCTGAGGGCCACGGGGACCGTGGACACCGGGGCCAACAGAGAGGGCAACAGGATGTACCTGGTAAGACCGGTCGGACGACCATGAGCGTGTAACTGACAGAGCTCAAGCGTGTCTCAGCTTATTTATGGCTATACAAGAGTTGTGAAGGGAACGTAGAGTGGAAAGTAAGAGCTTCAGAGGTTCAGTGTTTAATATTTGGAGATTTTGAGAAGAAACAGCGACATCAAGTGGTTGCATTTTAGATTGCAGCACTCTTTCGATCACCTGTACCTCTCCTGAGTTTGCCAGTGAACTACAGTAGGCGTTCACACATAAACCTGGATACCTTCTTCTGTGTTGGTTTATTTAAAGGAAGTGGGGTTTTTTTGCGCTAAATACGAAATGTGCTGTCAGACGAACTGGATTGTCCACTCCAGGCTTCCTTAGAAATATGCAAGATGGCAGCTAACTGGGATTTTTTTATATATGAGTCTATGTGGGAGGAAAAGCACTTGACTTTTATTGCACTGCGAGTACACACCTTTATTAATGCTATTTTTTAATTAACTTTTTACCAATATAAAAATCATAAATCAGGCCAAACTTTACACACTGGACCTTTAACTTGAATTGAATTGCGCCGTGTGGTGGCCGGTAGTAGCAGTAGTTTTCTGCAACACCCACTTTTTTTTTTAGACTGATGATCTCATACCGATGTCTCCGTCCCTCCCTCCAGGTCTGCCCGATGAACACCTCCGCCCAAGTGGACCCCCAGAAGTCCGGCCACGCGGTGTGGGAGGAGTTCTCCCAGAGCTTCACCCCCGCCGTCAAGGAGGTGGTGGAGTTTGCCAAGAAGATCCCCGGCTTCAGAGACCTGTCCCAGCACGACCAGGTCAGCCTGCTGAAGGCCGGCACCTTCGAGGTACGAGCGCTCACCCCGGTCGCACGTCAATCCCCCTGCCCCACCCCCACCCTGGGTCTGTCCAAGGCGGCTGAACGAGTCTGTGTGGCCCTCCCCCCCCGCAGATGTTGGTGGTTCGTTTCGCCTCGCTGTTCGACGTGAAGAACCGCACTGTTACGTTCCTGGGCGGGAAGAAGTACAGCATGGACACGCTGAGGGCCATGGGGGCCGGCGACCTGCTCAACTCCATGTTTGACTTCAGCGAGAAGCTCATGAACCTGGGCCTCAGCGAGGAGGAGATGAACCTGTTCACCGCCGTGGTTCTGGTGTCAGCAGGTGGGCTCCTCAACGCGATGATCAACCAGCACCATCCGAGTGTCGCTTCACTTGAAATATGTCGCAGTGCGTCTTGAAAGTTCAGTTCCGGTGGCGCAGTTGAAACAAAACTGCATCCACCATAGTAAACTTTCACTAGCTTTAGCTTGCTAGCTAAGCTGATCCAGCCTTCTTTAAATCAACTAATGCTGAGGAATAAGAAACGTGTTAGAAATAAACATGAATTTAAACACAATAACTATTTCAGTAATGGGACATTTAGCAATGTCTTGACATAGATGTGAAGAGGTGCAAGGCTCTATCAGTTGGGTTCAGAAATGATCATGGTATAATCAAAAATCTCATTGTAAAGATTCATCTTCAAACACAGGCGTCTTCATTTAGTTTGTCATCTTGAACGAATGAAAATAAAATATAAATAAATGCACATTATTTTAAAATGAAAATGAAGTTAACACAAAAACATGTTTTTTTCATACAAGCATAAAACGGACACTTAAACCCTTTAACACCTAAACTGCTGGATTCTGCCTCATGATTCTCACTCCTAAATGTCCTTCTCTGCGCCCTCTCCCAGATCGCTCAGGCATCGAGAACGTGAACTCGGTGGAGGCCCTGCAGGAGATGCTGATCAGCGCCCTGCGAGGCCTCATCACCAAGTACCACCCCAACGACTCGGCCGTCTTCACCAAGCTGCTGCTCAAGCTGCCAGACCTGCGCTCGCTCAACAACATGCACTCTGAGCAGCTGCTGGCCTTCAAGGTCCACTCCTGAAAGTTCTTGAAAGCCCCCCCCCCCATAGCACCTAACAGCCTCTGACACAAACTATGAAAAAAAACAACAAAAAAAACAGCGCCCCCCCCACGCGCGACGGGACCAGGAAGGCCATGTGGACCTCAAACTCGCCCCACCTCCCACCCAGAGCGCACGTTGCACCCGTGCGCCTCTCACTGCGAGGTCAAGGGGTCAGGGGTCAGGGGTCCTCTATGTCCGCACAAATGAACTTTGGTAAAAACAAACTGACTTTTCAATGGGGACGAGGACCACACACCCCAAAGAAAAAGTTATGCCCGTAAAATGGAAGTCAGACATTAATTAACTACCTATGTGATATCTAATTTTATTCATCTAGTCCAGGGTAAAGGGTCACATCCACTGCAGCGTATTGAAAAATGACTGACTCATTCGCAGAGAGAGATAAATGTGAAACTCCTAATTATGTTTAAAAAGAAATGGGGGGGCATATTTTGAAGAAGTTCTTCTTTAATTTTGTTCTTTTTAACGTTGCAATACCTAAGTATTATGGATTTAGATAGCTTTAATTTAATTCCACAGGCGTAATTTATTTCCAGTGAATCATTGTGACCTTCTACACTGCACCGGCGTGATAAAGTTAGATCCCAAAAATATTTGAGAACTGTTTTGTTTTCGTGGGCTGGGGCATAATTCTGATTTCCTGGAGTGAAATGTTCATGTACTGTACTGTAGAGCATCGACTGCCTGCGTGATAGTGATGCGCAAAATGCGGACACACTGATGTACATGTTCCTTTGTGTTTGTGTGTAGCGTAACTATACGTTCGCAACTGTAAAGTAAGTGTTAGACACACTTTTCTGTATATTGTAGACTGGTATTTTTGCATTCATAGTGCAATATGTGACCGCTTTTTTTTTTTTTTTTTCTTTTTCCGAGTTGAGTTGAGCTGTATAGCAACGCGCTGAGAAATACAGGGGGGCGATGCACGCTTGTAAATGAATCGGTGCTGTGCTTGTATGATTTTCTTTTTGTTTTTTTCCGGGGGGGGGTTGGTTGGGGGTGGGGTTGAGTTGTAAATTTTAAGACGACACACACACATACAGACAGGCTCTCACTTAGGAGGTGGTCAGGGAGTCCTGGCGGTCCAGGTTTAGTCGCTAGAGAGTCATTCAAGTTAGGGACAAACTAGGGACGAGTCATGCTTCAGTCTTAGATGCACTTGTTTAGTCACTATTGCTGTGTTTGTCGTCAGTCGTGGACGTGATACGGAACAAGTCAGGCATTGTGACAAAACCAATTGTCACGCTACCGCCCACCCCCTCACCCTTTATCCCTACCAGTGGATCATCGGAAACGGGGGAAGCACTTGACCAGGGACACAAACACACCCTCCTTCAGATCCACCTTTCTCCCCCTCAAGGACAACGATGCTTCTGACCCCCCCCTCCCCAACCTCAGCGATCCAGAGCGGGCCGCGGACGACACCGAAATGTCTGAAAAGCCACCAGCAGCTTCCGCTTGCTTGAATAAACTTCACTTCTGTTTCTATGAAATGTACACGCGCTTTTATCTGAGTGTCGTTCGGCTGAGTAGGTAGGACTATTCCATATGAAACATGATTGTAATTTCACTTGAAGTGATTGTAACTTAAAAAAAGAGGACGTTCATGAAATCCCGGCGGCAGCTGAGAGAGCTGGTGTTAAGATATCCTTGCGATGCCATCTTTTTTTTCCCTTTTTGTCGGTGAAATTTCAGAATGTCTGGCCTTTTGAATATCCAGAGCTTCGGTCATTGTGTTAACAGTGCTGACATGTGGTTCTGTTCTCCTCTGTGAAAGGTATGCATAGATTTCTATATAAAGACATACATACTGTCATATACACTTTAAAGATGAATATATCTATAAATAAATTTTATAAATGCAATTCATGCTGTGAGGTGGTTATTGGTGCGTATGCTGGTGGACAACAGCATTCCACATGTTGCTTTATGTGTTAGATCTAAGAGGCTGCGTGTTACGGCCATTTTTTTAGAATTTAATTTTCACTCTTTCAATTTTTACAATCGTCCACGTCATTGGAGCTGGTTTGCGTGATTTATTCTCTTGTTATTTAAAATGTTGTTTCAAGCAGCAAACAGGTTCAGTGGAGCAAGCAAGCAAACTAGCTCTCCCTTCTTGTCAAATTCTGATTGAATTCATTTTAAAAGAGCAAGGGGGCTTTCTTGTATTGTCCACACTAGACATGGAACAGTTCAACTCCACTTGTGATCCAGTGTGTTGCCTTAACAGTCTTCAGTCAGCAGGGCAGGTTGGCTCAGTGGCTCAGACTACTTTTCATTGATGACTTTCTAAACATTTGATAAATGGATTATTTTTTGCTGCTTCGGGAAACCATTCAGTTCTTTAGCCCCCAACCCTAACCTCAACCCTAACCCCAGTTTAGTGTGAGACATAACAGTAGAATACAAAATCTCAACATTAAGGGAAACAACATACTATAGTATGTTGTTTTTTTTTTATGCTGAGACAAACAATTTTCACAAAAAATATTTTAATCCACCCAAAACTCACCAAAATGACCGTCCAATAACCATTTAGCATGAGTCCAGAGTAGTAGAAGGCAAAAGCTCAACATGTCAAAAAAAAAAAAAATAAAGTAATTTTACTATAGTATGTTTTTTTTTCGGGGACAAAAAAAACAAAAATAAAACAAAACAAAACAAAAAACATGTCTGAAAATTGAAAAAATTATCGTCCCATCACATGAGACCTAGTGGTACAATGCAAAAACAAAGCAAAAGGGAAGCTTCATGGACACCTGGTGGACAGAAAGTAGAAGACAAGTCATTCCCACAGCACCAATATCGATTGGAAAAAAAGGAAATAGTGTTGAGCTAAGAAAAAAAAACAACAAAACTTTGGAGTGGCAACATTTCAACAAACTAAGCAAAGACTTCATTGACATTCACAAGTCAAATTAAATTCTGACAATTTTAACTCTTCAATAATAATAATAATAAAAAACAGACCCGTGTGTTGAAGACGAAAGACGAAGATACGTTTGTAATTAGTCATTTAGTTAGTGAGTAATTAGAATAACTAGTCAAGGACAATCATTGTATTGTCAAAAATAACGAACATCGGGAGTATCAAGCTAAAATCTACATTAGCCCATTAGCCCAATTTTTGAAACTCTGTTTAATCTCACCAGACCTGTGTACCTTCCGATCAACGATCCCGATCATTACATCCATTTCAAGCTAAATTCTTCACCACTTTTCCTAGTTTCTTTTTGCAATATTTTATATTTGCTCACAGCAAATCAAGTCACTTCGGCGTTTAAAAGGACCAAACGATCCAGGAAACAGGTGCATTTAATTAAGTCGATGATGTCGCCATGGCGTCAAGGTTTAGACTCACACCTGCTAGTGGATCGGAGAAGCCCCCAAAAACAAGAGCTCGTGCCAGTAGCGAGCGGCGCTAATCTTTAGCACCATCTAGTGGACTTGATGTGAGTCATTTCCAATACTCCGAACAGTTGATCTTGTATCAGCAGCGCTTCACTTTGACTAAAATAGCGAGAAACTGTCCCATAATATATATATATGTTTTACCCCCATCATGTTATTTGTGCTCTTTTTTCTTTTCTTTCTTTCTTTCTTTCTTTCTTTCTTTTTTTTTTTTTTTTTTTAAAGAAGAGACCCCCATGCCCAAATCATAAACAAATCACAATGATTATTTTTGGATGTGCTGAACTCATGATGGTCATGGGTTTTCACCACAGAGTCAGAGGTTTGTCAGCCCTGGCTAAGATACACAGTGCCTCAGTCTGCTTCACCACACAATAATAATATTACTCCTAATGTTGTCCTCAAGCAAAGATTTTAATATTCATATTTATTATATTTCACAACGACGCCATGTCACTTTATTTGTCATCTTGGACTGACATTTGCCCAGAAATTCAACACAAGCATCCCAATTGCAAGAAACACGACAAGAATAGACACAATCAGGCAGACAAGAAAAACGATCCGACTTGGTCGGAGGAAATATTTGCGACCAATCCAAACACTGATGTGATATAAGCTCACAAACGCACAGTATGCAGTATTACAATTTTTTATTTTTTATTTTTTATTTTTTAGATATGGAACTAGAAAATAGAAAAGCAGGTTGAAATGTGTTGAGACTTTGCCACACAAACTGATGTCCAAAAAGACGCATCAACAATAGTGACCAGAACTACTGGCACTTACCGGCCAAGAAAACTCTCAGTTTTCCCCCATTTTCAAATAAATAAATAAACACAACATTTTGTAATACTTGATTTAGTAGGTTTAGCTCTCATATATTAGATTGTTAAAGTATTCTGTTACAATTGAAAAGTTGTCCGTAGTAACTTTAAGCTGACTCATATTTCCCAAAAGTATCGCAACATGCCACGAGACGTTCAAAGTCACTTTTAAAGTCACTGAAATCCCACTTCTTCCTCATTCTGACGCTCACTTTGTCTAAATGCATGGAGTTGCTGCCACGTGATGATTTGTGCTAACAAGCACTTGGGAATTCTTCCTCTCAAAGTGTCTGACAAGTGTATGAAATACTGAAAATTGATAATGATATAATCATTAGAATAACTATTTCAATTTGATTGATTTTCAATTTTAACGTTCGTTTTTAAATAAAAAAAAAAATCCACCGACAATCTTTGGAACGAAGCCATTCAGACACACACACACACACACACACACACACACACACACACACACACACACACACACACACACACACACACACACGATGTTTTGTTGATGTTCTTTCATTTGTACAGAGTTGCATTAGGGCGGGTATGTGTTTGTTTTGGTATTTTATAGTTATTTTTTACAGCACTGTTGAGTCCATGTTGAGTGTATAAATCATTCAAATGTAATATTGTTGATATCATGAACATTAGTCATTCATTTTGGCACATCACTTGGTCACAAAGAAATCTAAGGAGCCTCTTGGGAGCTAAAAGAAGCCGAATTCCCATCACTAGTGCAGATTCACAGGTGGCAGGAATGTACGGCTCCTCAAGTCCACGGCGGTAATGACACGTTCCATCAGCAGATGGCAACAGGCAGCTTCCTCCTCTCAGTCCGTCCACTCGCTGCCACTCCCTGCAGCCCGGGACTAAAAAACACCATCTGCAGCCCGCTCATGTTCCCTCAGCCTGCAAATTCAATTATAGGCTCCCTCAATTCCTGCTCTCACGGCTATTTTTTCACCACCAACACCACCACCACCACCACCACTGTTTCTCAGTTGTTTATCGTTGTTATCTGGTCCTCAAGGTCAATGCCACAGTTATCTACTGAACCCTGTCTGTAAATGTGTAAATTGATTTGTAAGCCAAATAAATAACATTCTAAGAAAATCTATCTATCTATCTATCTATCTATCTATCTATCTATCTATCTATCTATCTATCTATCTATCTATCTATCTATCTATCTATCTATCTATCTATCTATCTATCTATCTATCTATCTATCTATCTAAACTAGCAGGATTGGGTCGTGGCTTCGTGGGCAGTTGCCAACCTTTGTATTTATTTTTTTTTCAAATAATTTTTTAATATATTTATAGAGAAGTGTTGGAAAAAGGAATTTATTTTACAGGACACACAATTCAATAATTTATTTACTCGACATGAAAATAAGTGGGGTAGCATTTTTTTTCTATCTATCTATCTATCTATCTATCTATCTATCTATCTATCTATCTATCTATCTATCTATTATGAGTGCACTTCTTATTGCATCTTCCCACTGATGATAACAGCGCCAAACATACATTTTAAATACATTCACATTATCAGAAATATTCTGCAGCCATTACATTTTTTGAAATAGCTGCTAACTATGCTGCTTTCGGCATATCAGAACATTTTCTCTCGCGCACAGAGCCAAGAAAGTTACTTTGAATGTGCAGAACTGTTGTACTTTGTGAACTACAGTTATGTGCAATGTGTATGTTGTGTTGGCCTGAATCGCTTTGCACACAAGTTTGGTTAACAGTCTATTTTTTTATTTATTTTTTTTATCCCCGCCCTCCAATCAAAGGAGCCACATCATCTTAAAACCATCTTTATTCTCAAGAGCCACGTCACATTAGATGCATACATGGACAATCACAAGCATAAAAAAAGATTCATTTTTTCCCCTCTTGAGCTCCGTCGAGCAACACTCGTCGTAGCCAAAGCACTCGTCCGTCGAGTCAGCGGACCGTGTCTCCAGCGCAGCAAGGCTTACAAAAAAGTACAGAAGATAACGTGACTCGTCCAAAGTTGTGCTATACCACAGATTGTCGCTGGATTTGTTTGCCCTCCCCTCCGTGACACTTTGCCTTAGTTTTGTTTTCCAGTATGTGCTTAACGGATGAGTTGAACAAGAAGACACTTAAAACACACAAAAAGGAGAGAGAATCTGTGTTGACAGTGTTGACTGTGACGCTGGTTCTTATCATATGCTTTGTAGATTTTATGTGCAGGCGCGTCGCCTTGAACCAACTCTGAAGTCTGACTGTAGTTGTTTTTCTTTTTTAAAAATTCTAAATCTAACAAACTCATTTTTTTTTTTTTTTAATGATTCTCCACCTTTACTCAATGTTACATTTTCAAGAGATGAGCAAAATGGACTCGAGAACACAATACTGTTGTGTAGCGCCATGCAAAAAAAAAACAAAACCAAAAACAATCCCACGTACTTATCGGTAAAAAAAAATTTGCATTCTGAAAATATACATCCTTTTATCCTTTGTGCTGTAAAATATCTTCCTCTATGCAGGTCCTGTTTTATTGTTTTTTTTTTGGGTAACAACTCGCAGGAGAGAGAAACAGCGTGCTGGCACCTCATCAGGAGCAGTAAACATTTTTCTGAACCAGCAGTCGGTCGGTCAGTTGGCTATGTTTACATGCACCCATGAACTCTGCGGATGGACCATTCAAGTAATTATGGATAGGGTGTGCAAAGTGTTTGGACAGTTAAACTACTACAGGAAGCGGCGTTTTGTTGTGGTGTTTGCTGCATTTCCATTACTCCTAGAATTGCGCAAAACCTAAATATCACAACAAAAAACTGTTAATGGAAAAAACCTTAAATCTCGAAAAACCTTTCAAATATTGCTAAAAGTTTTTTTTTTTTTGCTCTCATGACGTGTTTTTCTTGACAGCAAACAACATCGAAATGCAGATTTATACAAGAAATTTTGTACCTCCGTAATCTCCTCAAAGTGGGGTCTCGCGGGATGAGACTTCAGGAGAATTAAGGCTTATGCGATTCACGCCATTGCAAGGAATTTTCTTTTTAGGAATATCGCTTTTATTTTGCAAAAAAAACGTAAATGGAAACGCAGCTAATGATTCTAATTTGTTTTTAAGCCTCGGGTTAGCTTCTTTGTTTGGGTTTAATTGGCCGGAGACTCACGTGCGTCAATCATTTGTAACCTCTCCGCGTTTCCTCAACAACACACGGACAAAAGCTTCCTGGTTACCATGAAAAACATTTGCTCTAACGAGCTCCGAACCTCAAAACGTCACCAAAGACACATTCTCGTGGCTGTGCGTGAATAGCGCGCAAATATTTTAGCCTGCTAGCGGGGTTTACTGGCTCAACCTCGAGCAGCAGGTTATATTTGACCCGTTTCAAAGGTTGTGTCATCACACTGTGAGGTCAAACGCCTCCATGCAGCTTTTAATCAATGGACGAGGTTTTGGTGGCTTATTTCGACTTGAGCTAATCGTCTCCGATCTGAACTCAATCCATGTGAAATCTCTTGACGACAGACAAAATGACAGACAGAATGTTGTTAGTGGTAATCCTTGCACTCGAGAACCTGTGTATTGCCAGTGTGGTTTATTTCTTTGGGCGTAGCTAACCTGGGGCTGGCTGCACGTTACTTTGGATGGCAAAATTCTAGCTTAACTTAGTACGTAAGTGTATTGCATTCACTATATATATATAAATTAGGCACCTTATCTTGTAATTATGAGATCAGGATATCGTGAGGACATATCTCATAATTGTGAGATAAAAAGAAAGAGGAAACAGCTGTAAATCCTTTCTACTCAGTGGGCAATGATGACACTATCGCAGTTAATCTGCTATTACTACCTCCTAGGTTCGAGACACTGCGAAATGCTTGCATTTCTTAAAACTGAGGACGGTAATAGTATTAGTATGTCGACACAGCGCAGGCATCTCGAATGGTTAGGATTGTTCTTGCAAAAAGCCCAGATGAATCCACCCGGGATGCTACATGGATACACATTCATGCAATTCATACGAGAACTTTTCCCGTAATTTCAAGATCCTTACCTCATAATTACGAGATCTTTTCTCGTAATTATGAGATCCTGATCTCATAAATAAGAGATAAGGTGCCTAATTTTTTTTATCCGGTAAATGCAATGCGCTTTTTTGTAAATTAGCTAACCATCTTGACCCCATGTTGTTTCCAAAATAGGTTGAATTTAATGTTTACGGTTACGCTATAATTGCAGCTAAGCAGGGCAGAAGTAGCTCTTGTTTCTGCTAATCCATCTGTCCGTATTAACCTTTTGCTCTCTCTTCATTGCGCATTTACAGTACCGAGTAGGTCAAACACGAGCCCCATGCTCTGCTCCAACACCTATCGTTCATCCTTTGTCGCCATCCATCTTTATGCGGTTGAGACTTGACGTGATTAATCAAAGCTCCTGAGACTCCTGAGGCTAGTCTAAAAAAAATAAAAAAATAAAAATCAAGAGAAGTTTTAAAACGAGGTAAGAGAGAGGAAGAGCATTCAGTGTTGTCCAGTAGTAAAGGCAGGACGTCCAACAGTCGTGCCGGCATAAATTACAAAAAGACAACTGGATGGAATTGATGTCTCGTGTCAATATTTGATGCCTTTATCTTAGATCTTGTCGCGTTGATATTATCTCCAGTGCAAAAAGCACACATGAAAATCACAAACAGGGAGTTTTAGGTCCTCATTTAGTTCCTGAGCTGATACTTAGAATAAAGTATTTTTATTCTATCCTAATATACTCTACAGTGCAAAATTAAAACAATCAAACAAAGAAACCTGAACCTACTGAAAATAGCGAGACGCTTGTGCTTAGGACAGGATGGCGTGTTACACAGCAATGACGTCCGACCAACTTGGTTTGAGCCGCAGCATAGCCGCGACCAACTAGCGTGTTTAGCCCGCTTCTCGAAAACCGACAGACCCTCTTCTTCTTCTTGTCCGACAGGGTCAGCGGATTAACCCGATTAATCCGGTTTGACAGAAAAACGACGTCAAATAATCGTCGTCATTGCTCATCACTGGGTTTGATTCCAATTGGTTCCTTAAGGGAAGTGAAGTGCAGTCCAGTTTTATTGGGAGGAGGTAGACTAGTTCTGAAAGTGAAGGAAGGAAGGTACTGCTCGCACTCTTGGGTCGTCCCTCGAGCCAATTATTATTGGTGCAATCAGTTCCTGGTGCCATTCATCCACACCCTCCGTTTACCCCGGCATTCCCTGCTCTTTTTTTGCATTCCACGTCCGTCAAAGTCCTCGCGAGTGGTAGTTGACTGTGCATTTCACAGACTTGCACCACTACATTCTCTACATCTACGTCTGTGTTGACCAGTCAATCGTTGATAGCACCAGGCAGACTCAGTTACAGGCTCCTGTAAACACAATTGGACACAGTGCTAACCTCAATAAGACTTTGGGGGAGGTGGCGGTTGGGTGGTAGCCGAGGTGCATGCAAACATGGCCAATGAAAACACCGAGTTGCCCTGCTGCCCCGTTCATTCTCTCCCTCTGATTGTCTGTGCATGTCATTTTTAATTTCTCCATGAAGTCTGTACAGTTTGTGAGGTGTGAGGCGGGTTGGTTGGTTGGTTGGTTGGTTGGCGTGAGGTCCGGGAGGGTCGCTTAAAAAACAACAACACTGGAGCAAGTCTATTGCTTCGATAACAAAACAAACAAACAAACAAACGAAAAAAAGGCATCACTTCACAGAAAAGAGAGACGAAAAATAAAAACAAAACAAAAATACGACACGCACACACACGGATACACACACACACACACACACACGATGCTTGGAGGAGTAGTGTGAAGGCCGACCAAAGAAGCGAGATCCTACAAAGTGGATGTCGACACCGAGAGGTTTTCTTTCTCTTTTCTTCTCGGGAACGGACGAAATGGACGTAGCAGCTGTAAAATGAAAGAGAGACGGACGGTTTCTTATGCAGGACCCCCTGCATGTGCGCACGTGGGCACTTTTGTGCGCTTTTTTTGTGCACATTTTTGTGCGCATGCTGCCATGAGGGGGCGCTGAAGAACTGAACAGTTTGGGAACCAGTTTTTTTTTTCTTTTTCTTTTTCCCAAAAGTAACCAGTCTCGCTGACATCGCCACACACACACACACACACACACACACACGTACACAACTTTGTGCGTTGGCAGAACTCGTCCGGGGTTGACAGAGAGGTTTGCGAACGCGACGGACGACATCGGACGACAGACGAGCCAAGTGAGCGGCGTGCAAAGTTCTCGAAAGCCACCAGAGGGAGCGAAGAGTCGGCGGGGAGGTTGGTTTTTTTCATTCAGTTGGTTTTGGCACACAGCGCGTGGCATCGGCACTCCCACACACACACACACACACACACACACACACACTTAAAAAAATAAACTGTTGGTGTAAGATTGTCTTCTGACGTCGCCGTTGTCGTGTGCTCACTTTAAGGACTCATTTTAATGCTGAACGTCGGACGAGAGGTGAGGGGTGACATCTCAACCCTTTGTGCATGTGTGTGTTATTTTAGCATGAAGAAGAAGAAGAAGAAGAAGAAGAAGAAGAAGAAGAAGAAGAAGAAGAATACCCTTTATATGAAAACTTGGGCGATGAAGAAGTTTGTTCAACATAAAGATATTGTCTCATAAATACTTCCGTCTTTCAGTGGCTGTATTTTTTTGTTGCAGCGGCCCGAGGTTCATGCCGTTTCATGTTATAAAATACATTTGATAACATTTGCAAGATTTGTAGGACATTCCCAAGATTTCGTGTGCATCTCGAAATTGTGCACGGAAAAATATTTTGCTCTTGTTTACTTCAAGGTGAACGCCCGTCTTTAGCTTCCGGGGTGACGCACAACTGCAAAGAATCCCGTCATTCTGTTTCCCCCATCATTGCTGGAAACGCAGCCTTAAAACCAAAGGTCAAGGGCCAGCGCAAGGCTCGGTTGTCAACCCAGTACACCCAGTGTAGTGAGACTGAGTCACGGACTCGCAAACTGGATGACGGTGAGTGTTGAAACACAAAGTCAAGCAGCCAAAACGGGTCGGACGAAGTGGAGTCGCTGACAGTCGTGATTTGTGAAGCGGTCGAGCAGCCTTTTCTCTCTTTTCCACTTTTTCGAGTTTTCTTGAACACAGAAAGGAGGAAAAGAATGGAAACGTGTGCGTGAACGAGTGCTGAAAGTCGCCAACTGCACAATCATCGTCACGCACGCACACACACACACACACACACACACACACACACACACACACACACAAACACAAAATCTACAATAAAATCCGAGGTGAGAGGTCATAACCACGACAATGACAGCAACAAAAAGAGAAAAGAAGGAGATGTGTACCCGCACTGTCAGGAATGGTTGTGCCTGAACCGAGAGCAGAGCGACTGCCAGACTGTGGAATGAAGTGACACTCAGTAGTGCGAATGCCAGAGTTCATCGTGAGCGCCGGGGCCTCCTGCTGGTTTCACCCCACCAACTCCGAGACCGCCAGGGCTCCCAGGCATCCACGTACGTGCACGTTCACTCACTCACTCATTCACGCGCTCACTCATTCACTCGCCCACTCGATCGTATACATGAAGAACAGAAATCAATGAATCCATTGGTCAGTCCTCGAAGACCTCCAGGAAGAGAGGGGGGAACAGCTCGTTGGGACACTCCACCTTCATGTGGAGGAAGCGGCTGGCGTGGCAGGCGCCGATCATGCGCAGGTCCGTCACCTTCATGAGCAACTTGGGCCAGAAGTGCGCCACCTTGTGTTTGCGGTAGTTGATGTAATGTTCGAAGGCCAGCAGGAACTCCTCTTGGCAGCGCTCGATCCGCTCCACGCTGCTCAGGCCCGAGCGATCTGGACAGGGAGAGATTACCATTCATTTTTTTGATGTTCAATTTGACTGTCGTAACAATAACTTCTCAATGGGTTGGGTGATGCAGCTATCCGGCACTAAAGGACAAAAAAAATAAATGTCAAAATATTTGAAATTATCTTTACATTATCTGTGTTAATTATCTATCTATACTGATGGATGTAAAATATTTATACACACACACACATATATATATATATATATATATGTATATATATGTAAATATTTCTATTTATATTAGTATTTCTATATATATATACATATATACACATACATATATATATATACATATATATGTATAAATATATTTTTATATATAAATATATGTGTATATATAAATATATTTTATATATAATATATGTGTGTATATATAAACATATAGTGTGTGTATATATATATATATATATATATATATATATATATATATATATACACACACATACATACATATATGTGTGTGTATGAGAAATATTGTTTGTGCTGGTGTCTTGAAGCTCTGTCTGCTGTGGCTAAAGACAGATGGGCATCTCCTCCCACAGTGTTGGTGGGGCAGACAGCAGCAGCAGCAGTATTGATCTCCAATGAGATGCACAGCACCACACAGAGAATCGGTGGACAAAGCTCCTCACAATGAGCAGGCTGATTAATTGATTGATCTCTCTCCCCCGCCCCCCAAAAAATGGATTTCATGTCAGAAAAAAATGCTGCTACTCAGCCAATCTGTGCCGAGGGATTAGCCAAACCCGGGGTGGCGCTGTTTCTTAATTCGTGATTTCCTTCTATTCCAAAACGTGTTTGCGTGCTGTTAAGCTTTCACAGCGACGTCGCCCCCAAAAATCTAAACTGTTGTTGTGTTGTGTGCTGCGGAAGCCCCCCGCCACAGGAACAAACCCGGGCTGAACCCGGGCGCCTGCGTCTGCGTGCCACCTCGACAGCAGGTGCTTACCGGATGAGAGCAGGATGACAGCCTGCAGCAGGGCCACCTCGGAATCATCCAAATCAAAGGACGACAGCGACATGCCCAGGTCGAAGATGGCATCCGAGACCACGCCCAGCCCGCCGTTCTTCAGCTGCCCCCGCGTGACCGCCATCTCGCCGTTCAGCGTCAGCGTCTCGCTCTCGGGGTCGTAGCGCACGGCGGCTCGCAGCGACATGATCTCCATGCAGCAGCCTTTCAGCAGGATGATCTGATCTTCGCAAGGCAGCTGCATTGAGGGGAGAGGCGGAGGGAAAAATCACAGTCGGTCAGTCAGGTGGAAAGCGGATGCTTTTTTCATGGTTGGGGAAAAATTCAGACTTGTTTAAATAAAGCGAGAAAAAACAAAAAACAAAAAAATCAACAACACAAATGAGGATTGTCATCCTGAATATCAACACCGTGGTCACAACAAGGCAAAATCTGACTGGAACAGATTTAAAATGAGCTGTAATAAAACTTTGTAAATATCTAGATAGATAGATAGATAGTATAAAGAGAAAGAAGAGGATGGTTTAAAATAAAAATAATATTATAAAATAATAATAATAATATTATATATATATACATATATATATATATATATATATATATATCTATATAGTATATATATATATATATATATATATATATATATATATATATATATATATATATATATATATATATAAATAAAAAATATACATTGCAGTTGCAAATCTGAATTGCAAGAAAAATGAGTAAAGCAGTGATTCACACACACATACCTCACAAAACATAGGCAGTTTTTTGGCAAAGTCCACCACTCGGGTTATGGCAGGGGTGATAATTTTTGTAAACTGACTGAAGGCTTCTATATCCACTTTGTTTCCTTCAGGTGCACTGACCATGGACGCTTGACCAATTTCCTCTGGCTGCAACGACAAGGAGGGAGAGCAGAGGCTGAAAAATATTGTATATGAAAAAGCAAACACGCAAACAAACCAAAGAAAAAACCTAGAACACGTCTACTTATAATTCTCGTGATATTTTTTTAAGAGCAAATAATCGGTATGGGGGCATAAAAATAAAAGAGACTTTTTCTAATTGAAAGGATTGAAAAGCGCGAGAGGAAACTGACAAGGAGCCGTGAAAACTTTAGCTGTGACATTTTTGCTTTGGCAAAGCAAAAAAAAAAAAACAACCCAAAACAAAACACCGACAGCGACAACATATTTGGCAAATAGCGCAGACGTGAACAACTCAAAATCTTACCTTAGCTTCTTTCACCCCCGCTGCACTCTGGTCAGAAGTATAGAATAAATTACATGTTATTTCATTAAGAAGCATTGCTTCCTCGACCTGTTGGATAATCAACAGGAATTGTGAACTTTCAATGGGAGAAGCCGTGCCACGTCAACTAAAAAAATCAAATAGAAGCTCAAAATGTTAGAAGTGAAGGCAGATGAAAGAGTGCAGAGAGAGAAAATCACAGGCCAGGGCGGAAAATCACAGCTTGGGTTTCTGCGGTGGGATTGGCTGTTGTCATCGTGTATTCAGGTTTGTTACCATATGTTTTACAACATATTTATTTATTTATTTATTTGCACACACAAAGCTAAAATCAAACAAATACATGTACGTATATCACACATATGTATATATGTACATATATGTATATGTTCATGTTTGTATATATATATTATGGAATATAAAAAAGTGTCAGAATTCCACATAAGTACAGTATGTACAATATGTTTATATACACGCATATATATGTATATATATATATATATATATATATATATATATATATATATATGTATATATGTATATATAGAGATGATTTGAAGTTGTTTAAAATTTTTTAGATGAAAAAATAAATATTTTTTACATTTTCCAATTTCTATAATACATACAAATATGTATGTTTTCTTGAATAATAAAAACGTAATTTCTCTGTGTGGGAACGAGCGTTTATGATCGTCCCAATCACGCCACAGAAAGCCAGGAAATCGCGACAACAAGGCAGAAATATTGAATTTGAACAGAGAGAAGTTGAGATTAGACTTTAAAAGGAAAAAAAAAAATCAAATTAGTCCAAAAAACATGATATCCAAACACAGAGGGTAACAGGCGAGTGTGTGGGGGGTGGGGAGACCCCCTGGAGGGTTACTAGACACACAGAGTAAGAGAGAGGAAAGTTGGGCGGAAGAAAGAGAGGCTGAGAAATGAGAGGCAGGTGACAACGACGACGACGGAGGGCGAGGAAGTGGAAAGGAAAGGAAAGGAAAGGAAGGTTGGGCTCTAAACTAACGGCTGCCGCTGCGCTGGGGGGACACACACTGTTTGTCCATCGTGCCGCTAACTCTCCCCCACTCTACAAGGAGATACACACACACACACACACACACACACACACACACACACACACACACACACACACACACACACACACACACACACACAGGCAACAACAAAAAAACATAATCACATGGACATCACAGCAGAAAACGTGGTTGGTTGGTTGGTTTATGGTTGGCTGGTTGGGGGCAAAGGTGAAGGAGGCGCAGGGGGGTCGGTGGTGGTGGTTGGGGGGAGGTAAGGCTAAGACAGAGGTAATCGATATAATGGGCGTGTTGGGGGGGGATCAAGAGGGGCGGGTGCGGGGAGGCGGGGGCGTCGGAGGAGGGGAGGGGGTCGGCGGGCTCACCAGGAACTTGCGCTTCTGCTTCCAGTGGTTTCCCTGTGCGTTGGTGGCCGTGTGGGCCTGGGTCACCATGCGGATGAGCTGCCACTCCTCCTGGCTGGGCTCCACCCGCTCCCACGCCGTCTTCTGCAGCTCCTCCCGCCGCCGCCGCTCACGGTTCTCCTCGATCAGCTTCCGCTTGGCCAGCCTCTTGTTGTTGTCCAGCACCACTGGAGGCAGCGGGAGGGGGAGAGAAAGGGGGTCGTGGAGGAGGAAGAAGAGGAGGAGGAGAAAGAGAGGGAAAATGGAAGGTTGCGGTTCAGATGAGTGAAAATGTTGCATTTCATCTCGAATGAAGCGGATGTTTTGGCTGCGTCGGGGAGGTGCACAGGTGTAAATGTAAATTTATTGCAATGTGTTACAATTTTTAAAAAAAATCTGTATGCTTACAAAGCTTAGGAGCGAAGAAGGAGAATGTGACACTCGTCAATGGAAAAGCTTTTTGTTAGGTCTAGAGACACAAATCTGTTCAAATAGTTTATAATTCTACTACCTTAAAAAAAATAATTTATTAATTTGTAATTAATTGAGTATGTTAAAATCAGGACATAGATAAGCAAAACCAAATCCAAAGCATATTTACAGCCGCAGAAATACTAGTTTGCGTGCTGGTTTTCTGTTAATTCTTTGCATTTTTACATTTGACATTTTTTTGCTGACATTTTTTGAAATTAGATTTTAAATTTAGTTTTTCTTTCTTTAAAAAAAACAACAAAAACATTTGATAAAAAGATTTTAAAAAAACATGTTGTTATATATAGTCAATAAGACAAACTGGGAATTTTGGATGGTGTATATGTGGGTAAAAGTTGAACATCACAAATGCACCAGGGGACGCAGCAACAGGCTTTGCATGGGTCACTGAGCTGGAGAAAAGGGGGGCCAGAGGGGGTTGCTGCCGATGATGACAGCTCATTTAATTGGATTGCATTTGAGCACTTTGACGGCCACGGAGAGAAAACTTATGAGTTCCAGTATACAGCAGTCGGAGCAAGTGGGAAGCCGTCAACCTACATTACTCTCCATTCTCCAATTTTGGAAGCATTTTAGATTTTGCAAATGGCTTTCCTACCCAAGTATGAAGACTATATCACATCTGATTTTGAACTTTATGAATTTGAATTACAAGAAGGGCAATAGGTAGCGGAGTAGCAAGTGTTTTGGTTTGCATACACTTGCTACTTGCCAAAATATATATCGAGAAAATGTTAGGCATTTATTTTGAAGGACATATAATTTGACATAATTTGTTTGCTAGACATGATAGAAAGTGGACTTAGCATTTTTATTTTTATGGAATAAATTTGGGTGGTGTGGAATAAATTTGGGTCGCGACGTCATTTTAAGGAAAAAAAAACGTGGGTCCCGAGACTCCACAAGTGTTTTAAATCACTACGAGCTGCTGCTGCTGCTGCTGGAGGATTTACTTATTAAAAACAACCCAAAACAAGAAAGAGAAAACGCAGCCACTTACAGTCGGTCGCCATTCCCACCGCAATGCACTTCTTGAATCGACATTCCTGGCACTGGTTTCGCGTCACTCGGTCGATGATGCATTTCCCCTCGTACTTACAAGCGTAGGTGGGGTTCAGGTTCTTCTGGATGGTCCGCCTGAAGAACCCCTGCGAGCAGACGGCCGCAATGCTCAAGAGAAAAACCCAAGGAGGTGAAAGCGCAGGTGAGACGAGCCGCAGACGGCGTTACCTTGCAACCTTCGCACGTAATGCAGCGATAGTGGTAACCCGTGGCTTTGTCCCCGCACACTACACATAGTTCGTCCTTATCCAGGTAGCTTGGAATGTACCCTGGAACACAAAAAAACAACAAAAGACAGAAAAAAATAAAATATATTTTGTTGACTCGTTGCAGAACTGAACACGTTTTTCCTCCACCATTTTTGACTATTCTGACAGATTTTTTTTAATTCGAAACAAAAACAAGGCAGAATTCAGTGATGTAAGAAAGAGCAAAAGTAGAACGGGCCCAGACACGGAACATCGTGTGCTCACACTTGGGAGATTTAAAAGTAGGCTAATGAAATATTAGGTGGACACCTAATATTGATTAGCCGATAAGCTTCCGCGGAAAGCGCTGTTGGCTTCCACTTAACTCGGTGACTTAACACCTGTCCCAATTTTTTGGGATTCGGATTAATGAGCTGCCCACTCGAGTCCTCCTCCTCCTCCTCCTCCTCCTCCGGGCCCAAACACGCTGATCAATAGATTTTTTTTTCTGTTAAGATAACAATAAATTGCCACGCATCAGCCAACTGTCGCCACACCATCAATCAATAACCAAGCCCTCCCTTCTCCACCCTCCCCAAGCCCTGCCTCGACGCAGGAACAACAGGTCCCCAGTGTGTCAGTCATCACCATCACATTTATGCCTCGGACTTCTTTATCGGAACTTAGTGTGGAAATACCATTGGTTACTGGAACTGCTGAATGAATTAGCCAACAGGCGTTCAATCAAGACAGCATCACCTTCTCAAGACCAGACCGAAGCTCGAAACTAAATCTAAAAACGACGACGAAGAACTAGAGCCTGTACCTCTCTTGTGCGCCCCCTGCATCCACTGCAGGTGCGAGATGTCGCTTTTGATGTCGGGAAAATACTCGGGCTGGTGGTGGTAATGTCCGAGGGGGATCTCCATGCCGCAGTACTCGTTCTTAAAGACGGGCGGGCCGGCGGAGTACGAGCAGGAGTAGTGCTGGCCAGGCGGGGGCGGCCAGGCGGGCTCCATGCAGGGCGGGTGGTGCAGCCGCTGGGGTTCGCAGTGGCCATAGACGGGGCCCTCGCCCGCGTACATGCAGTGCTCCCCACCGCCCGGCACGCCGTAGCCCCCCATGCCCATGTGGGGCATCTCGTACACGTCCGGAATGCAGTAGTTCATGGCGGTAGTTCAAAAGACAAACGAAAGAAAAAGCCCAGAAAAACGAATCCGTCCTCAGAACAAGTCCAGTGACGTCGACTCCAAAAATACAACTCGGTGCCGAAAGGAAAGGGGCCACAAGTATGAGACAGTTGGCAGTCTCCAGGTCCTTGGGTGGGGGGGCAAAAAGAAAAGAGGAGGGACCAGGCGAACGCTAACGCTTTGCTCACCAAATCCCGCCAACCTCAGAGCCGTGGCGCCTCCGCCCCACCACCCCCACCCGCCACCACCTGGTCGAATTGGGTAGAAGAGATTTATGACGACGCAGAGCTACTAATCTTACACTCTGCAAATCCTCACAAGTGTCACAGGCAGTGGCCGCCGTGCCGCAGGGTTAACACCAGAGGTCTCGCGCTATGGGTTCACTTGTGAGTTACGCCTCAAAAATGCCTAGGGAATACTGCAACCGAGTAAACAAGAGGTAATTCTCTAAAGCACAGCATCCGAACCCGACAAACCCCCAACCTCTGACCCGGACCTTGTTAACGTGTTCACGCACTGAGAAGATTGCCGGACGAAAACTGTCCGACTCCTGCACGTAATGGAAGAGGAGGTGGCTGATATTCACAAAATACAAAACACACAAAAATGTATGAAGAAAATTATATCTTTATATTTATAATTGCAGCATTCTCGACCTTTTCTGCAAACCTGCCAAGAAAACTTGGCCTGAGTTTTTCTCTTCCCGGCAGACAATGGGAAGAGCTGTCGCTATAGCCAAATCAATAACACTAGGCAAGACACGCGAGTGACACACGCTCAGTGACGCATTGCGTGATCTGTTTCGGATAATAGTCCCATTATCCTGCACAGTCGCGACACACTCAGCCATATTGATCAGGTTTTTCTGTTCAATAAGGATCGGATCAGCCTTCTGGCATTGCACTCAGACTTTGGGCAAACAACCTGTCGGAGCCAAATCCAAAATTTTGCCACCCCCCTCCCCCACCCCATGTCGGCCAATAAACGGGTAGAGACTTTGAACTTGTTATTAACGTTTGACAAATTGGAAAGATCTGTGCTATCAAAATCACTTTAATGACTATTTTAAGACATTCTTCTATTATTAAGTAAATGAACTTACAACCTCATTCAGCTTATAACTTAATATGTCATCCAGTCTTTAAATTGGCCAGTGTTTCATGAGCACCTGAAGAATAAATTTAATAAAGTTGCTTGCAGAGTCTACAGCGTTTTTAATGAAAAATAAGTGAGAAAAAAATCTTGCCTGTGGAAAAAGTCTATTAAACCGTTTCGGTCCCTAAATTCACCTAAAATGTCTCAGATAAGTGGCTTTGTGGTTTACAGCCAGATTTTGGTCATAGAATATATATGCACATATTGTTGAGGCTTGATCACACAGATGCCAGTGATCTCCTTAAGATTACGAAACAGTACAACATGGGACGGTTGTCGGTCACTGGATCACTGAGGTAAGCCAGAAAGGCGTCGACATGCGATTGCGTGCACACATGGCGCCGTCTGCGCCACAAAAAAAGATGCGTGCAGTTTTGGCTCTGAAATCCCTGCTGCTTGCACTCGCCTGAACTCTGGGCCGCACGACTCGCATCACAAAGGCCCCCGATCAATATGAGGATTATGACGACACGTGGGAGACGCAGGGTCTCGTGTGGACCTCGGACCGTACAGGCATGATGAGCCTGAAGGGCTCCATCGAACTTTGCTCAGTTGAGGGGGGTTGAGGGGCACAAATTGGCAATTGGGATTCAACCAACCGAGTGTGTGAAGAAAAAGGTTTCCCGACTGAACAGTTCATTGAAGTGTTCATTTCATTGAATGATGAAAAACTACATCTAATTATACAGAATCCACACAGTTGTTTCGTGGTTGTGGACGTAGAGATGCTGGAAACAACTGTATTGCAGGAAGTCACGGAGAGCATTGGTTATCAGTAGGGATGCACCGATTTTTTTTTTCTTTTTTAAATTTGTAGACAATCTGTTAACAGTAGCAAATATCCTTCAGGACTGATCTGTGTAATGTATGATCTACATTTTTTCAAAAATAAATTATTAATTCATTCACTCATTCATTCATACCGTATCGGTACCGATACCAGTATTGGAATCAATACCGGGGTTCAGTACCCTATTTGTACTGATAAAATAGGTGCCAATATCACTACACCGATACCAGTTGTATATGTATATATACACAATTTAGTTCAATTTGTGTTTGTACTGCAGGGAAACTTCTGACAGCCACCCTGTTCAAGAAAGACGTGCTGAGGAATGTTAATAGAACGGTACAGAATGTGTAACGCTTGGTATTGGGATTAGTGAGTACTGAGATGCAAGTACTCATACTTGTACTCTACTCATTCTGTAGTTTAAGTGGTATGGGTGCATCCCTAGTTCCAAGTTTAGCATTAGTTAATATTGTAAAAACTTCTTTTTTGAATAAATGCTGATATTTCAGGGCTTGATGTTCCAGTCAATGAGAGGAAAAGCTCCATGCAAGCAGGGTTGTTTTTTTCTATGTATATTTTTTTCTTTGCTTCATTTTAACATGCCTAGGTGTGCGCTGTAGGAGCAACTGACTTCCTGTAAACTTCATGCAGAAGCATCCAGACAACACTCAATGCTCCACCTTCACTTATTCACAGTTTCTCACAGTTTAGTCTTCAACTAAAACCAATGCTTTGCCGCAAATGATTGACGGGGGGACAAAAACAAAGCGACCAAAGGTGGTCTCAAAGGACGGACAACAGTACCAGTGCCCTTTGTGGCGTCATGCAGGGGCAGATTTTCCAGAGATGTGTGTTTTAGGCACATACTTTCGACAAAAGTAAAGTCAGTGTGGCAGAATGAGAGGCCAAGGGTTCGAGACAAAGAAAACACCACCTTGGTGTCGATTGGTGGTTGGCTATCCTTCCATCCATCCATCCATCCTTCCATCCATCCATCCATCCATCCATCCATCCATCCATCCATCCATCCATCCATCCATCCATCCATCCATCCATCCATCCATCCATCCATCCATCCATCCATCCATCCATCCATCCTTCCATCCATCCATCCATCCATCCTTCCATCCATCCATCCATCCATCCATCCATCCATCCATCCAAGGCACATTCTGCCCTTCAGGTGCCATGCAGTGTTGGGGTCGAGGATACAGTATACATCCGGAACAAGTTGCAATTTATCACGAGGCCACAACGAGACAAATGAGCATCTGCAGTGAAATGCTCACACCTGCGGCCAATTCTGAGCTGCCAGTTGGCCCAAAGTGCACGTCGGTGGGAGGAATAAATCCTGGATGAAGCGATCCTACACATTTCAAACAGCGAACAAAATGATTTTGTTGATTTTCTTGCATGAACCCAGCGTTGTGAAACAATTGGATCGCTGCAGTTCCATAAAGGGAAGAAACCACAAAAGGAATGAATGGTGCTACTCAGGTTTCAAACTTCGCATTTGTCAATAATTAGTCATGATCTTTTATCATTTTAGCTCTAATCTTAATCTTTTGTTCTCACATACAGTGGAATATATCTTAACATGGGTCAAAAAGCGATTTAGACACATCATCGCGCTCAAGTTAAACTGACAAACCTGACAAGCGGCTGGCTGTCTAATCGCATTAGTGGAGCTGAAGATGATCTGCATGACAGATATCTGTCTTTGTGTGTCTTACGCGATTTGCATGCAGGCACGCATGCACCCCACCCACCACACACACACGCAGGCACTGGGAGTGGAAAGGGTCCCTGTAAGGCGCTTAGTGAGGTTTTGTGAGATGATTGAGGAACAGACGAGCGCACCGCCAATGTAGAAACGTGGGGAAAACGTTATCGGCTTCCAGCTGTAGGATGACGTTGCGTGACATAACATGATCAAGGACTTCACTTGCTTCTTCTCCCATCACACCACGACCATGACCACACCTGCATTTATTTAACTCACGCTAACGGCTTTATCTATTTTAGGGAATTTGGTTGATTTTTCTTTACTTCGACAGGTATTTGGTTGTTTTGGCTGTTAAACAATTTAAAAATATTTTTAGTATTTTAATGGTACATTTTTAAAACAAATAATGCAAGAAATATGTACTGTGATTAAAACAATTGGTGCAATGAACTCAAAAGATCATTTGTAATGAATTCCATTTGGATCAACTCACTGATATACAGTGAAATAAAGTCAAACCAACTGATCTAAATCCAATTCTTTCATTTTATCCTGAGTTCAGATTATATTGTTAGGTCTGGAAACTCATAAACAAATTTAGAGACAAATTTGGTTTGTTTTACACTATCTGATTTGGTCATTAACGTCTCATCCTGTCTAACGTGCCTTGGTTTCTCAGAAACGCAGACCTAAAAGCATTTAGAGCTTTTCTGAGCTGAGCTAATTTTTTTCCCTGTGTCTTACTTCCAGGAATTACCTAAAATCCGGCATTGCTAATTTATATCTCTGGTAACTTGATCAGAGGTTAATGACTGACAGATGCAGGTGAGTTGAGACGGTGCGACTTAATCCTCTGAGTTCACCAAATCTCAATAGGACCAAAATTTTGCATTCTGTGGCTGATTTTTAATCCGTGACAAGACGGTACGTCTGATTGGTGATGCCATCTCAACTCTTTGTTCTGCCTTTGTATAGAGTTATGCTAATAAATACACAAACCCATTTCTAAAGGTTATATAAACATACAGTCACCACTCCTTCAGTACAAATGTGTATTCACATGTGGACATTCAATGTGTTTCACCTTCAACAGATTTACCTGAATGTGAATGTAGATGGCACAGGTGGTATAGAAATAAAGCACTAGATGTAATGATGATGTCATTTTCTGTCTCCCGTCTCAGTCCAGTTCCTGTCACTCACACAACACTGATTCACACGCAACTCTGATTAGCTTCTGAGCCACCTTAGAAATTGAATGTTTCTTTATCCAATGACTATTAGGGAAGATGTAAAGAATAAGTGATACCACTTAGTAATAAATGGAGAAATTTAGTATGATGGTCATAGATAGAGCTCTGGTAAAACCCATTAATGTGTTCATAAATTGGGAACCTTCACTGTGATTTTTCAACTAGGGCAGACTGGGGCGTAAATCCATCCAACTCATCCGTCTCTTTTTGGATTTATTCTCCGTATCACTATATAACATTACATCATTCTTTTTCTAGAACAGTGACAATAAAATCTGAAACTGAAATGAATCCATCCATCCATGGTGTCATTCAGTTATGGCTGCACATACATAAAGATTCTAAAACAACAACAAAGATAATGAAAATATACTGTGTGTAACATTTAATAAAAAAACAACAACAACTTAATATCGGGTATTAATAGTTAAAAGTCAAACTGACAAAAAGTTGTTACGTTACAGTGTTACAATTACAAAGACGGTAATTGACGGTAACAGACGGTAAGTACGGTGCGATATCAACCTGAACTTCATTACTCTCAACATTTCAAACGGTTGCAATGGTTGCAATGACTGACGCGTCACGCTGAGATTTAAGTGTATCTACTAGCAAAATCCAACAACTACTAGACAAACAAGCAACATCATAAAAAAAGAAACCTCACACCAAATAACAGCCAAATGATATAATCTGTTCCAGTGAAGCAGCTTACTGCTGGCTTAACACTGAACTAATGTGAAAAGCACTAAAGTGTGAGTGTGTGACAATTAGATGTGATCAACAGCTTGTCAGCGGGAGGACCATTGAGGTAAATCTGCTTTTCAAAGAGGACTTGATACCAGTTTAACTTTTAGATGAGGTGATGCCCTCACCGTGGACTAATCTTGTTTGGAGTTTCTTAGCACCCGCTCGACAAACTAGACAGAGTTTATCGCCCGTCAATAGTGCCACAATCTGTTGTCTGAGTGTTGATGCCCTGCCGACAAAGTAAGCTTCTATTTTTCCCCTCATCTGTCTGAAAGCCTCTGGCGCTTTTTGTCTTATTTAATCCAAGCAATGGAATAAACTGTAGACCTCAAAAAAACAATTGACAAAGAAACAAAGAAGACAAATCCTTAGATATTTTTCTATTAAAAATAGTACCATTGTGCTCCACAAATAACTGCAAATAACAATGAATAAAAAACGGTTCTGAGAGCAATTAAGATCTATGTCAACTTTTAAAGGAGTTTTTGTTCTCTCTGAAGGCGACTCGTAAACAGGGGAGCAACTGTTCCGAGTTGTAACAAATGGCCCTAAACAATCTTTAGGTAAGCAGATTGTTGGTGACAAGCTAGCGTGTCGTGAGAAGCGACCATCGGTGGCAGTCGGGGTCGCTGGCAATCCAAAATAGCATGAGACACTCACAACGAAACCGCAAGCGTGCAAAGTCGATTAGGAAATGGGCTCAGTAACACTCGGACAATCCGTCATCGGTAAGCACACCTGAAAATGGCCGCGTTCTCATTTTGAACGATCGACGCACTGCTCGTTTGACGCAGAAACATAGAAACAATAGTCGTAAAATAAAATTATTCTCTTTTACACCAGCACAGTGTTGGCAGTTTGACGTTTTAATTTACATGTAACTGTTGTTTACACCACAGCACCACATATTTTGCACAGTGAGCCAGCCTGAGGTTCGCAAATATTAATAAGCACCCAACCGCACTATTTGATATACTGAAACAAGATAACATGTTTTGGGGGAAAATATCCAACAATAATCCTGGAAGTCATCAAAACTTTTTTTTTTTCCCCTCTAAATAATATATATATTTTTTTCCCAGAGTTATTCCAAACATCACTTGCATAACAATGAGAACAACTCGAGTATTTTTCTACTTACCAAAAGTTTCCTTTTTATCAGTTTCATTTCCTCTTTAAACTTGCCTTCATATTAAAATATCATTTCCTGAAGTCTGTCCGGAAAAACCCCTTGTGTCCAGAAAAAGATTTAAGTATCTGACATAAAAAAAAAACACACCCACACACACCCACACACCCACCCACACACACACACAACAAAACAAACAATTCTCTAAAGAAATAATGAAATTCAGTCCTTGTTATTTAAAGTCTTTCTTTCCCCTTCAGGCAGGAAGATAATTTGCCCGTGGAAGGCACCTCGGCACAGTGGACCAGCAGAGGACTTTTCCTCGCATATATTCCCCTCACTTGATTGATTACTTTAGGACTTGGGGGTTCAAAGCCGGTCAAGAATTTTTGACATGACGCTCTGAGCCGGGTGTCCCCGGCTACACTGCGTTACCTGAGGATGACACATTAGTTGGTGAACTTTTCTGCTTAAGGTTGAGGGTAAGCCCTGGGGAACAACAGAAAGATCCCATCGCCAAAGCTTGAAGTTGGAGAGGATTATCTGGCACTCTGGACCTTCAGGAACACATTTTAATACAGCTTCATTTTATTTTGGTTTATTCCGCGCAAGGATCCTTTTCTCTTAAAGATCATGGAATTATTTGTTTGAAATCTCCCAGCTGTGCTCTCAAGTCTTTTGCAGCACTGGGTGCGGTGAATTCCAAGTACAAAGCAAGTCCTTAAAGTACCTTAAAACCAGTGCAGACTCATCAGGGGGATTTAGCTGGTTGAAGTAAAGACACGTCGCTTGAGGATCCTGTCAGAGACACTCACAAAGTGCCTTGTCGAGACAAGAATGTCTCTCAGGCTGCAAAGCCAGACTTTGGACAATGAACAGTGAGATAGTTACGCGTTCTGTTGCAATCTGGAGGCTTCAGAGGCATATTTTTGGATCCCAGTGGTGATGACCTCACCTCGGAGTCAGCTTATGTAACCCTTGTTGGCGTGACAAACTACTCTGGTTCTGGACCCTTTCAGTGAAAGCATAATTTCAAAGCACTTGTTACAAAATATTTAACAAAGACCATTCAGCCTTGCGTGAGATTTTAGAATGCATGTAGCTGTTTTGGAGTTTGACAAATGCAAGGAATTCCACTCAATGGACACCAACAGTGGCCATGAATTCCAAACTACAAAAAAAACCCCAAACCCAAAAAGCCTTTTGAATGAAAATACTGCAGAACGCAAGACCAGTAGACCTGTGTGCGACTTCGTAGCAAAACAGTGACAACGGCCCGATTATTATTATTTTTTGGCCAAAATAATGCGTGCAGAAGAATGTAAATGCAGCTGTATGTTGCTGTGTGTGGACTTTGTCAGCGAGACACAATGTGCTGCTTGTCGCAAGTCGTCTCAGATGCAACACTAAAAAACACATAAAGAAATACAATTTAGGAACATTTGTAACGAGAACTCTTCACTGTCTCGCAATCTTGTGCCTGAATGACACACAGGGCACCAGTTTGATACGTGTGATTCAACATCGTTTTCAGTCACACTGGATTGAAAATGTGACCCGGCAAATACTACTTCTTAGGCTCACTGAAAACTGTGCTGTTCAGTGGTCAGCACGGTCACCTCACAGCATTAAAAGCTGAGTGTGTAATATTTGGAGATTTTGAAGACCATCAAGTGGTCTTCAAAATCATTGCAGCGTCTTCAACCCCCCATCCTGAGCTTGCCAATGAACTACGGTGGCCTGTGCACCCAAACCTGGATACCTCACCCACCTTCTTCTTCACTGGTTTATTTGAAAGCGCAAGTGTTTGCCCTTGCTTTATGTATATTCTTATGTGTGTGTGTGTGTGTGTGTGTATACATATATATATATATATATATATATATATATATATATACACACATATATAAAAAAAAATATATATATATGGGAACCATTCTAAAGGTAGAA
>CM020502.1:15641443-15803943 GCA_009823395.1 Thamnaconus septentrionalis | reverse complement strand
ACAATGTAATTATATTTGGCAATATTAAATGATTCTTAGAGCTGGCCTACTGGTATTATACAGCACATGTACTGCTAACACTACAAATTTCACTGAGTTAAGTCTTAATTAAAGAATTGATCATTTAAAGCAGATTACATAGACTGGGTCATTAAATTATACAGAACAATTTGGATAAAACTACCCTGGTGAAATTTGTAAAATATATAATAAATAAGTTGGACAAAAAAAAACAAAAAACATTTAATCTATAAACTATCAATTCATTATTGACAATCAGTCTACTTTGCTTTAACAGATTAACATAGATATAGACCAGACATGGCCAAACATGGCCTGGGGACCATAAGCAGCCCGTCAAGTTTTTTAACCCGGCCCGCTGAACTTCAAGAAATGATATTGATAGTTAGTAAGTAATTAAATGGCTGTATTTGATATTTTTTTCAGTGTTTTAAGAGTCATCAATAAAGATCTGCTTTATTTGGTAGGAAACATTAAAACAACTTTCTTAATTGTTAATTGTGTGTGTGTGTGTGTGTGTGTGTGTGTGTGTGTGTGTGTGTGTGTGTGAGAGAGACACTAGAGTGCAATCAACAGAGGTCTTACCTGACATACTGGTGGGCTTTAAGGCCAAGACATCCTCAGAGCCTCCTCAGACATCTGGGTATCTACCAAGCTGGACACACAAGCAACACACACGTGTCAGTCAGTCAAGCTCAAGCCTGATCATCAAACCTCAACAACTGTAATGACATTTCAGAAGACAGAGCGTCCCTTGATTAGTTAGACGCGACAAAATGTCACAGCTCGCTCCGTGCAGCGGGCGGATCAGTGAGTGAACGCTTGCTTCTGTGTAGGCTGGCACCTTGTGGTCAAACACGGTACTGTATGTACTCTCCAGTTTTATTCAAGTAACACTAAAATAAAAATGGAGAGTTTTAATGAAGTAATACTTGAGTGAACATGTGATTGGTTCTCTTATTGAAGCCGATTTCCAATTCTAATCCAACCATCTTTAACTTTTGTGTAAGATGAATTCTATTCTTCTTTTATTGGTACCTTTCATACAGTTTCAAGGTTAAACATTGAAGTTTAAACATCAAGAGGAAATGAAACAGCTTCGCCAAAATCAGTAAAAAAACAACAACAAAAAAACAAAACCCAACAACCTCTAAAGAAAATCTATGAATCAACCCTTTGTTCTTCCTCTTTGTTTATATATTTACCTCCTTGTATTTTCTAAGAAAGAAAATGTGAAAAGTATCATTGTATTCAGTTCCTTTGCAGCGAGAGGGCATCCACTCTCAACAGCAGGCGTGTTTACCCTGAGGAGCATTCAATGTGTAGCAGTGGTCAGTGTAGCAGCTTAGCAGAACTTGGGTGAACAGTCATTTAGTTTGTATTCAGAGTTATAGAATCATGAATAGCATTCAGATGTTCTGGGTCCTAAAATCTCCTGATAGTAATGAGTTTAAGGTGGCTTAGTATCGTCAACTTAAATGTCAAATGTGCTGGTTACAATTTCACAGAAAAAGACAGAAGCCCTTCAGAATAACAATGGACAAGCTGTAATTCAAAAGTTCAAAGAAGAACAGAGTAAGAATTTCATTGTGTAGTTTAACTACCTGTTCGACTGTGCATATGACAATAAACCTTTTTGAACTAATATTAACGCAAAACAAGACAAATTTAACAATGAACCGTCGATATCGCCCTGTCTGGCAGTCAACTGTACAGTGCACGTCACCGAGTGTTGATAGGGAGCATTTTAGGACATCAGGACGTCCACAGAACCATTTCATTCTGGATGTGGTGGGGGCCAGCTGTCTAAGTGCATTGTGTGCCAGTCTAATTGCCATGTCTCCACATTAGAGTGCCAAATAAACAGAGTGACAATAATGGACCTCCACCACCGCAGGCGTAGATTATCTGTTTTGAGGCAAAGGGAACAGTTTCCCATTAGCTTTTCCCGTTTGCTCCATTTGATTAACTGTCTGCTTTAGAGAGAGAGAAATGTTGGCTCAACTGCAACACATCTTCTTCCCTTCACTTTGTAAACACTTGAAACAGCCGTCCTGCCATGTTAAAGGCACCCAGGATGAATGAATGAATGAATGAATCCAGATTAGTTCACGCACAGTCTGTGTTCTCATGTCACTGAAGTCTGCAAAAACAGAGTTTCTGACAATTTATTATATTATTATACATTATACTATAAAATAAACTAAATAAATCAGGTCAGGTTAAAAGTTATCATCTTATTGCTAACACAGGGAAACATCACTAGCTGCCTTTCCATCACCTCTAGAATTGCACAAAACCCAAATATGGCAATAAAAAACTGGTGATGGAAACAGCTCAACTTGGAAAAACCTCTCAAATATGGCTAAAAGGTTTTGACGCTCTCATGAGGTGGTTTTTCAGACATATCCATATAGAGGTCTCTTCTTCTTAGGAGGTCCCTGTCTCGGCCAGCTCGGCCAGCGTGGACCTCCTCCAGTTGGTCTTCGGTCTTCCTTGTTTCCTTCTGACCTGTGGCTTGCAGTCCAGGGCAGTCCTTGCGATGTTGTTTGGATCTTTCCTAAGTGTATGGCCAATCCATCCCCACTTTCTGGCTTTGATTTCATAGTGAATTTGCTCCCGTTTCATCATCCTCCACAGGTCTACGTTGTTTATATTATTGGGTCACCAGACTCTCAGAATGTATCTGAGGCAGTTGTTAACAAACACTTGTAATTTACTGATAAGCGCTTTGGTGGTTTTCCAGGTCTCACAGCCATAGAGGAGGACAGATTTTACGTTTGTATTGAATATTTTGATTTTGGTGTTTCTGGAGAGCTGAGAAGAGAGCCATATCGGGCGGAGTGTTCTAAAAGCATGTCTTGCCTTGCTGATGCGCAGTGCCACATCCTTATCAACTCCTCCCTCTGTGCTGATGTTGCTTACCAAGTATACAAACTCAGTCACATATCCATATAGACGTATGTCACAAAAGCGTCATGGAAACACTTTTTTCGCATTTACACATCACTGGATGTCGTAAGGGGTCACGTGACCAGTTCACATCAAGTGAAAATGGTGCATTGTGTTTGGACGGAGGAGGAGACGGAATATTTTGATCTCCTGATGATAACAGCGGCAGCAGCAGTCGTGACCATTGAAATAGCTGCTCTAAAACCCAGAATGTTTTGTACGTCCATCATCCTCAAAGTGGGGTCTCACGGGATAAGATTTTCAGAGAATTACAGCTTACGCGATTCACACCATTCAATGGAAACAACTGCAAATCGCAATTGTGCTATGTCAAAAGTTTAGAAATATCCCTTTTATTTTGCAAAAAGCTGCCATGGAAACGCAGCTAATGTATGCTTTGAACAGCAAAAAAACAAACAAACAAAAAAAACAACCCCTAAATGTCTAATTGTAAGCCCCTAGCATTCAAAAGCAGCAGTAATATCAACGAGATAGTTAGCAAAGCGCAAAATGTCCCGGTCAAGGGGGGCGAGAAGCAATCCTCAGTGTTCCTATCAAAGCTAACTGTGGCCTTGGGCCGCTGTCAGTGACCATTTTCTGTTTGCAAACCACTGCAATAAGACAACTGCTACTCACGCAGTCAAATCAAGGCAGTCAAAGCAGAGCAGCCTTGACGAGCGACTCTCACAGAAACCCAAGCGGGTTTTTCACAGCAACACTATTAACAAGATGCGTCATGGGCCCACAAATATTTGCCGTTTCCCCTGCGCTTCAATGTGGTCGATAGACTTTGCTAAAGTCGGACCTCCCTTCAAACACGTTTCTTTCTATTCATTCATTCAAATTCAAATTCAATCTATTCCAATTCAGGGTCACGGGGGTCTGCTGGAGCCTATCCCAGCTGTCTTAGGGCGAAGGCAGGGTACACCCTGGACAAGTCGCCAGTTCATTGCAGGGCCACATAGAGACAAACAACCATTCACACTCACATGCACACCTACGGACAATTTAGAATGTTCAATTGACCTCAGATGCATGTTTTTGGGAGGAAGCCGGAGAACCGGAGAGAAACGCAGACACGGGAGAACATGCAAACTCCACACAGAAAGGCCCCAGGCCCGAGCCCCGAATCGAACCCCAACCCTTGAGGCAATCACACGTCGCCCGTTTCTTTCTATTTGTTTATTATTTTAGCTTTTTTTTTTTTGCACAAGAAGCCCGTGAAAGCCCCACCTTTGGGTCTTTCACACTGGGTGGTATTTGAGCACTCTTCCCTTCTGCACCCTGGACCAGGCAGGGGCAAACTACGTCCCAGGGGCCATATGTGGCCCGTTAAGCCTTTTAATTCTACCTGCTGAACTTGAAGAATTTATATTAATAATAAGTAAGTGATAAAAATAGTTTTTCTTCATCATTTTTTCCAAGAGTATTTTCATTGCTTTTGTTCACTTTCAAATGACATTAAAGCAACATGTTTTCTACATATACCATGGTACATTTTTTCTCCTATGAGGTGGCTCACCAAAACACTCCATTTATCCGCTGCTGCTCCGCTACCCCCTCTGTCAAATTTTACAACCCATTGGGGCCCGCCAGTCAAAAGGTTTGCCCACCTCTGCCCTGGATTCATCAGTGGGGTCGGGCACCGAGCATTGAGTGGAACTGGGACCAATATTCTGATTCTCCCAGAATTCTTCAAATGTTTTGTGTTTTCATAGCTAATTTTGATGCCTTGTCCACCGACCGGAAGAAAAAGTGTGTGCATGGGCATAGAAAGTGTGCGGCAGTGTTCAAAAATGTGGCGAAAGATACTACTGTTCAGTGCACAATGCACAAACGGCATTTCTTGTGCAAAGGCGGTTGAACGACCAGTGTGGTAAAAGACCTTCGAGGTCACGGTGCTGAAATAACTGCTGCTAATCTGGAGCGGATTGTTCAGAGTTTGTTTTTATTTTTTACATTGTTTTATATTGTTTGTTTGTCACACAATACGGAATCAACCTGAGGAATCGGAACCGGAATCGTTCAGATTCAATGTCCAATCCTCATCAGACAAGGCCTGCTGTGGACCACTAAGACCTCAGGTGGTGGATATCTGCAAATCTCTGGGTCACTTTGTGGCGACAGAGGACGGCAAAACAGAGAAGAGAGCCTCCAAGTTTTGGCACCACCAATTTCAACTGCAGTGAAAAACTACAGCAGATAGTTAAGTAAGAAACCCTTGAGCCATTTTGTTTCAAGGCGAACTCCCTGCATCGTCTCTTCATCCCATTGTGAGTCAGCCTTGCATGACCCAACATCTCTTACATAAACTGACCGTCTCCTCCAGACTCTCACCCCGCACAACCCTTCCTGTTGCTTATCAGTCACAGACACTGGCAAAAAGAGACCGAATAATGCCCAACACAACGCACAACGGACTATTTGGTTGTCTTCCTATTTATACAGAAGTGTTGGGGTAAAAATGCATTTAAAAAAGAAAACACATTAAAGTATTAACGCTGTACTCCTGCAGCACAACAGCCCTGCAGGGCTGCAGATCATTAACATGTGTCTGCAGGTAATAGGTAAGTGCTCATGAATCCAGACAGTGGTCAATAAAGTGAAAGAAGAGACAGCGGTCACTCAAACAGCACACTCTGAGTGCTGAGTGTTTGAGAAGAGTGAATGGTTAAATGAAGGGGACTCTTCTTCCTCCTCCAACACATCCGTTTGCAGGGGACTCTCTCCGACTTTGTCCTTTTCCTGTCCAGGTGCCAGTTGCTCCTCCTTCTTCCTCATCTATCACACTCTCAGGGCGTCAACTGCTTCTATTGGCCGCATCATAAGGTGGGGTCAGAAGAAGACAACCAGAGGGGTTAAGTCTTAACCACGACTCATCCCTGCAATTCATCCCATATAAACTCCATATGGGGCCAGGATCTTCATTCTCCTTGGGAGGTCGCCTGGAGACTTTCCTTCTTGGTTCAACTTGGACTACTCCTCTGGCCAAACAACGGGGAATCCAGGGGAATCCGTATACATACTTGCTTGAACGTATCCTTAGCCGTCTCCTTTTTTCATGTACAGGGTTGGTTTCATTTTGTGGTGAGAGAATATATTGTGCAAATTTGTATGTACGGTTTTTCTTTTCTTTTCTTTTGTCAGTTGATTGCACACATATAACTGACCCTGACATCACACACACAACCCACTGGTCACTATGTATTTTCTCTTTCCGACGATTCAGATTCTCTGTAAACTCAAGCGACGGTTGTTATGTCGTGAAAATCCCAGTAGATGAGCAGTTTGCAAAAATTCTGGCACCAGCCCGTTTCAGCATTGGGTTCAATAACATTACAGCTCAAGCAATATTTATTTCTTTGGTCATTAAGTTACAATCCCTTCATGGCTAATTGTATGAGTTGATGACAGCTAGTCAAAGCCTAATCCAATCACCTGTCTGTCGCTGGGGGCTGAGAGCGATATGAACACTTTTATTGTCTTATAAAATACCGCAATGACATTACAAACATTAATCTTGATTTAACGATGCAACAGACCTGGCTTGACGTGGACAATTCTTTAATAGCAAAAAACACACACACACACACACACACACACACACACACACACACACACAAACAGCAGTCAGTGTTTTAAGCCAGAAACCAACAAAAAGAATTTTGGCCCCCCATCAGTACAAAACATGAAATGTTTTGCAGACCAAATTAAGTAAAATCAAAATCAACCCTTCACTGCTTTAAACCCTTTGTGTCTGCATGGCATCTTATTATCCACCGAGACAAGAGGAACAAAGGGAACCAGCAGGGACTCCGAGCTTAGCCACACTAGCCGCAATAAACAGCTTGATGGAAAAAATAACATTGTGAGATAAGCCTCAAGAGGACACAGCCTGGGGTTGGCTAGATACTGACTGGCCCCTAATGACGAGTGAGCTGCACTTTTCCTCATTAGCGGCTTTTGCAGAACAAATAAACTGATCTAGGTTTGTGTCTTTCAGTCAGTGTGTCTGAGTTCAGACAAGGATCCTGAGTAGCTGCGTTTCCATGACAGTTTTTCGCTTAATAAAAAGCAATATTTCTAAAATTTTGACAAAGTACAATTGCGATTTGCAGGTGTTTCCACTGAATGGTGTGAAGCGCATAAGCCGAAATTCTCATAAAATCTTGTCCCGTGAGACCCCACTTTGAGGAGGATGGAGGTACAACATTTCTTGTATAAATTTGCATTTTGAGGTTGTTTGCTCTCAAGAATGGTTGATAATGGTTGTTTCTCTTTGATTACATGTAAAAAATATTCAGTCTCCTCCTTCGTCCAATCATAACGCGCCATTTTCACTTGAAGTGAAGTGGTCACGTGACCCGTACGTCACGTCCGCTGACGCAGGGCTAAAAAAGTGTTTCCATGACACTTTTGCGAGATACCTCTATGTGGATATGTCTGAAAAACCACCTCATGAGAGCGTTAAAACATTTTGCGATATTTGAGAGGTTTTTCGAAGTTTGGGTGTTTCCATCACCAGTTCTTTAATTGCAAAGTTTAGCGAAGGTTTTGCGCGATTCTAGGGGTCATGGAAAAGCAGCTTTTGTCCTACCTTGACCTGTTTCAGCAGAGCTTCTGCCTTCCTCAGAAGTGTCAGTTGGTGGCCTGTGTGACTCGTGTCAGATTTGACAGGTGGGTCACGCCTCCCGCTGTCCGTTGGCCGCTCCAGAATGTTGCTCCGGTTCATCGTCCCTGGGCACCATCTCCTTATTTCGCTTGTCTCTCTGATGCAATGCTGGTGTTTATTTTATTCTGCGTGGATGACTTTGGCCCTGTCCCAGCCCACGATGTGATTTTCCCTTTTACAATGATCGGTTAGGGCTAAGTTGTGGATTTCCTGGTGCGTCTTTTCTTTTATTTCTCTTGTCTGTCTTTTTTCCATCTCCCTCTCGCATTCTTTTTCATCTTCTTTTCTCCGTGTGTTAAAGCGATGTGATCAACATGGCATTTCACATATAATGTTGCATTAATTGTTGTTCTATTTTGTCCTTGGGGTGTACTGGTAACTTTTGTAGTTTTGTATCTGGTTTGATTGGTGTGTTGATGTTGTATTTCCTCATGGTTCTTTGGATGCGTTCAGTGACCCCTTTGATGTACCGTAGTGTCAACACTACGGTACATCTTGGAGTATGCCAAGATCGGCTTGCATACCATCTCCAGAGACGTCAGTGCTTACCCACAGGAGCAGTTGTACGTCATGGCCAATAGCAAACTCACAGATGAAAATGAGGTGAAGATGAAAGAAAGACCTGTGTCACACCGTGGTGAGGTTTTGTCTCGTCTTGGGGTTTTTTCTCGTCATTTCCTGTTTTATTTTGACAACTTCCTCTCGTTTCAGATCACAACCTCTCCTCATGTTCCACCTGTTCGTCTGACCCAATTACCCATTGTTTCCAGCTGTGCCTTGTTACCTTGTGTGTTCAAATAGTCTGCGTTCCCCTTGTCTTGTGCCAGAGTGTCTTCGTCCATCACGTCTAGCCCTGAACCCGTCACAGCCACAGCCACAGCCACAGCCACAGCCACAGCCACAGCCACAGCCACAGCCACAGCCACAGCCACAGCCACAGCCTTAAGATTCCACAGTAAGACGGTTGTTCCTCGAGGTCGAGTGATTTTCTGTTAACGCTAAGTTTTGTTATTAGAATAGGATTTTGTTTACTATTTAGTCATTTTCCTCCTTCTGAGTGATTTTGATTTTGTTGCTAGCTCAGCGAGATTAGTATTCTTATAGCCTGTTTATTTGATCTCTCTGATCTGAGGACAATTGCTTGTGAAATAAATTTACTTTTCTGTTAAACCTCTGCGTCTGAGTCCTGCCTCAAGTCCCGGCCTGACAACCTGTTCTCCATTTGGTTTGTGGGTTCTTCTTTCTTCTCCCGTTCAGTTTCCTTCCACTTGGCCTGTTTTGCCTCTTTGTCTATTTGCCCGACCTGTCAAACCTGAAAGATTGGTGGCACCTGCATAACATCAGCTGATAATGACAAGTCACATGCCACCAACTGACATTTCTGAGGAAGGCGGACGCTATGCCGAAATATGTCAAGGTAGGACAAACAAAACCCTTGTCTGAACCAAAGAAAGACGCAAACCTATGAAAACTGAAGACCTAATGAACACAATCAAACCAAAACTGATCTTCTTGAAATCCTCTTCTTCTTCTTCCCACAGTACCTGGAGACTGGCTGTTTATATGGTCGTCCCCTTTCGACAAATAATCTGTTGGTCTGAGTTGAAAAACTGGAAAGGTTTCCATCCATTAGCGTTGTGCCTGGAATTAGTTGTAAGTGCTGTCTTCAAATATGAAATGCAGGGGAAGGCAGTAAATCTTGGTGGAGGGCAGCGCCACAAAGCAGCAAGTGCTCAACTCGCACAAGTCCACATTCCTGGAGTCTGACTAAAAGTCGATGGGAAACACGCCTCCGCTAGAACGCTAAACTAAACCAAACGGTGGAGGACTGTTTCCCACAGTGAGGTTTTGTAGAAGCGCCGCTAAGAGAATCCTGCGAACATGGAACCGTCCTGTCTGACTAGATAGAAACCATGTGTAATAGTTGGTGTTTCACAGTGTCAGTTTTTTCTAGCGCAACACTCCACTTGGGTAGTGCGATCTGCAGTTTCGGGTGAACGCTACATGACGCAATGCATTAATGGGCTTTTAAACACTCAACTCGGTACTCAAGTTTGACTGATGCTATGAGAGAAAGAAACAAATAATTGGAAAGCACAAATATCTTCCCCACGTTGGGCTCACACAGTAGCATAAACATTCATTTGTTTTACAGAGCGTTTCGCAGAGGGAAAATACCGAATGAGAAAATTTGCCAATGTCCGACCACTAAGAATTTGTTCTGACTAATGCGCAAATTCCAAGTATGTATTCTGACTGATTCTGATGAAAAGGATTTGTAGAAATAGACTAATTGGCATGTTACGTCGTGTTTAAAAGTGTTTATACTGGTCATACATTCATCCATCAATGTCCCAAAGAGAAGAGGCCATTTGAGGCCATTTCCTGTGAGGACGTTTGGTCTAAGGTTCCTTTGAGACTGATTCTGCCAAGAAATCTTTATTTGTGTGTTTATTTATTGTTTGTTTTATGGCCCTTCTCACATGTGATGACTTTAGCTTGAGATCTGAGGTCTTGATCTGAGGCCCAACGACGTCCTGATAGCAGTGGCAGGCCGTATTTTTCAGGTTGAGGCCTTCAGTGATGTCATAATTAGTCCTACCTATAATAATGACCTCAAAACACCATCATTACTGTCAAAACTTAAAAATAAATTGCGATTTTAAGACACTAGTCACTAGTCAGTCCAGCAAAAGTATGTTACTAAAAGTAATACACTATTTGTGCTTAATAAGTTTTTTTTCAATAAACTGTATATTGTTGCTGTTTCATATAGGAAATCATCAAGACAATAACAATATACAATGTTAGTTGGAAACTAGAGTTAAAGAATATGTTTTTGAGAATACGCAATGGCAAGTCAATTGAACAATAATTTGCCACGTTATTTTCATTGTAAATTGAAGAGGATTAGGCAATTCACCTTGTCCTCTTTTAACCATTGGATGACCGGGGTGAATTAAGTCTTTCTGGCTCTCATGAGTGCTTATCCAATCACAGTTCGGCGTAAGTACTGCTAGCTGGCTTTGCCATGGCAGACGAAAGACCTGACTGGCTATCGCAATTGACTGTGGTGCGTTGACTGATAGCAGACAGGAGCCTGCAATGTGGAATCTGAAGGCCTAGGGCAGATTTCATAGAACCTGATGACACAAGCCAGCTGAAAATGTTTGGATAAAACCTCTAACGTAATATACAACAACAGAGGCAGTGCAACCTAGTGGATAATATGACGAGGCTATGGAGAGTAAATTGATTATTATATTTAAGGGGAAAAGGAAACTTCTCCGAGTATGTCGAGGCCAGTGGAGAAGACCTTTGCTGGAACAACAAAAACAGATGGCCTGCAAGCTGATGATCTTGAAATGTTTGACTCCACTTCAATAGAAATTATACCCTCCCACCCCTTTTTGGAAAGTCTTTGAAGGGCATCGGAGCCCAATCAAAATGTCAGCCCTGCAAATGTCTTTTGTGGTAATCCTGTTGTGCAACCTCTTCTTGCATTATGAATCCACAGCAAAACGCAACAGTCCAATGTAGCCACAGGTCCTCCAATACACATCTTATCTGAGGATGGCTATGACCATTATGGTCAGAGCTGGCTCGTACTAATTTTCCAAGCTGCATCACGACGTGCAACATGATACAGGCTCATCATCATGGCAACGAGCGTTGCAAAAAGGACAGCAGATGGTGTTTTCATTAAAGAATTCAAGGCAGTCGAGGAATCAAAGAAATTATTTTGCAGAGGGAATGTACTCATCATGTAGCATTAGGTCCTCTAGGCACAAAACACTACGGAAAAAATGTGTTGCACAAACATTTCCAGGACGAAAACGCAAAATTTACACCACGACTTGAACACTGCGTGGGAATCGAACCTGGGACTTTCTCACTGTGAGGTGTTGCATATTTGTGATTTTGGGGACCAGGCTGGGTTTTTCAAAGTGGGATGTGTGGTCAACTTGTCTTTGCTGGACTGACTGTGGATTTGCATGTATCCATTCCACATGTATGTTTGAAAAGCTTAGCTAAAAATAAAGGCTGTTTTTTGTTCTCTTGAACAAACATTTACATCTGATTTCTTTTTTTTTCTTTTTTTAAATAATAAGCCAACCTCAGTACTATTACTTAAACCGTGTATTTCAACATCTTTGGAAACAATGGCAGGGAAAGCTAAGCAGGAAAAAGACTGAATTCAGTGACTCTTTCTATCTAAAATGAAACTCCCACGTGCACCATGTGACAGCCAAACAGATCAGAGCTCTGATCAGTTTGAGTTGGAGTTTGGTGAGCAAAGCGAGCATTGTTGCACTGTGTGATCACACGCCACTGTTTGATCAACTACAGCACGATTCAAGCCGATCAAGATTCTCTTGTGGTTTCTAAATCTCACTCTCACCCCATCAACACATTACCAGCTGTCAAGGAAGGAGACATGCTGGTAACATCTTGAACACGATGATGCGACGGGTGACAGGTTTTCAGTGAACTGTCTAAGCTGATGAAGGAACATATTAATGTATATGCCTTCTGAATTTGAATTTCAAGGCTGTCAATATGAAATAAGACAAAAACTTCCAATCTGGGACATTTTTGTCTGGAGATACCTAATCCTTGGCTACATCTCACTGTTTCAATCAAGTTAAATTGAGACAAGGAATGTCCAAAAATCAAAATCAACAAAAAAAATAATATAATATGTAAAATAATATTATATTCTGATATAATCTTCTTCTTCTTTTAGTGAACTTCCCAGAAATGGAAAGAGTCCATCCTTGACTTATTTTGCTTGCACCAGATTTTTTGTTCAAGAGAGTCTGTTGGCTAAAAGCTTACACAATGTACCTAAAAATTAGACCTTTGTGATGTCACGAAGGGCTCACTGACACCGCTCTCATTTAAATGACAACATCCCCTGACAGGTTTTCGTTCTGCCTTTTTAGCGCCTCACAGGTGCTTTTGGTATATGTCCTATTGCAAACGTGGAAGTTCCAAAGCAGCATCAGTTTCAGCAGGGAGATGAAACAGTGAGTTTTTGAAGGAGGCTATAAACAGAGGGCTAAATGTGTGGCTTTTGTTTTTGGAATCATGACGCAAGGCCTTGATGTGATAATGAGACTTTTGAAAACGGCACGGAACACTCGGCACACATGTCTCTTATCACATATTAACTGATTTGACATATTGATTAATAGGTTACTCATTAATGACGGGATAAAAAGTAAAAATAATATATAAAAGTAAAACATTTTGCTACAAGTTTTGTTTAAAAACAGTTCATGTTGCATTGTGCATCACATTATCTGAACTACAAAATGTTGTTGCTTTCTCTCTCTGCACCAGGCCCCAGGCCCCCGACCCACACACACCACGTCACAGTCTGCAGCAACACAAACACAACACAAGTCTGGCGCGACCTGATTTAGCCCGGATCACGACGGCAGCGACATTATAGAGCTTCATTACATTTTCAGCACGACTCTGCTAACAATTCCTGGAGACGTTTGATTTTTTTTTTACCCCCCTCTCTCTGTCTTTAATTCTAACTATGTGTGTGTGTGTGTGTGTTTGTGTCTTGGCAACCACAGGGAGGTCCAGCAGAGGCAAACACAAACACGCACACACAGGCACACACACGCAGTGTATTGGCATTCCGCAGGCTGTTTGAAATAGAGCAACAGGAGTGTCTCACCGGAGGAAGTGTTGAGGTCTGACTCCAGTCAGTGCCGTGGAGCTGCCCAGCTCCCCGAGCGAAACACCTGAAAAAAAATACAGAGAGCCAAAATCAGAATCCAACATGGTCGCAGTGTCACCGAACTCAGGAAATGACAGCAAAGACGCTAAAAAAACAACCACACGCAGGTCAAGAACACACAGAGGTTGAGGACGTTTAAAGGTTCAGTGTGTAATAATTGGAGATTATAAAGAAGAAACAGCGACATCAAGTGGTTACATTTTAGATTGCAGCGCTCTTAGGGACTCCGCACCCTCCCTCTCCTGAGCTTGCCAGTGAACTATCGGCGGCCTGCGAGCACAATCCTGGATACCTCGTCCACCTTCTTCTTCGTGGGTTTATTTGAGGACACGAGTAGTCACCCTGAATACGAATCGCGCTGGCAGGCAGCTGGATTGTCCACACCAGGCTTGCTTAAAAATATGGCAGCGCAAGATGGCAGCTAACTGGGAGCAAGACCCTTGTTCTATGTATATTCTTATACAAATATAAGACCTGTTCGAAGGGTAGGAAAAGCAAATTGCTTTTATTGTACTGTAAGTATACACTTTTATTAATGTATTGATGGGCAGTATACGAAGCTATTACCAATATAACGATCACAAATCAAGCCAAAATTTACACACTGGACCTTTAAAAGACCCAGTAGTAATCTAGTTGGGTTTCAGAGAGACGAGAAGGCATTGAAATAAATAAATAGAAAACATTTTCATCCCCTCCCCCCCCCCCGACATCGTGAGCACTACTTAGGTGGTTTCCACAAGTGGCCAAGACCAAAAATACTTCCACTCCCACTGACAGAAACAATGAAGACATTATCAATTTCTTTCCTCAAACATCTCAATTCATCTCTTGCTGGGTGGCAGAACCCCCAGAGCAGCAAAGAAGAAGCGTTTTTTTTGGGGCAGTGAAATGACTCAGCGGCGTCAGAGTGACCGGCAGCGCCGGATCGGCTCGACTCGGTTTCAGGTCGGGGAGAATAACAGAAGCAGCGCTTCATGTTTACGTGATGATTTGAGCCGCTGGACAGGACAGAGCCGCTCGTCTGCCCTCTCCACCCGACAGACGGTAATCACTTGTAATCAGAGCAAATGAGGCCTCTAATGGGAGTGGGGTTTTTTCCCCGACCTTCATGCTCGGCCGCTGCCACGCGGCAAGAAACACGTAAAAAACGATTCCGCTGCATCACCTCGCCCCCATCTGAAGACAACAATATTATCGTTTGTCTTTTCATAATAACGCAACAAAGCCTTTTCTTTTGTATTAGTTATTTATTACGCACCGGCATGATTCGTATTCAGACAGAAGTGCCCGAGGCAGTGGAGGGCACAACCTGCCTTCCTGCCTGGCAGCAGGAAGGTTGCGGGTCTGATTTCCTCGCCTTTTCTTTTTTTCCCTTTCTTTTTTTTGTGTGAAGAAAAAGTCTTTAAAAGTCTTTAAAAGATACACATTCTGTTCAAAGTAATTCACTTAATATTTATTACAGTCGTGTCTTGAAGTGGAGCCATTTGAACTCAGCTGTTCGTGATCATATTTTAGAGGGGGATTACTTTATAGAACCTCGGCCTTGGTGTTAACAGTCAGTACGTTTTTAGCACAGAGAAAAGTAATAAACATGTAGAAAATAACATTGGTTGTTGTTATTAAATGGCTGTTATTAAATTTAAATCAAAAATGGCTCACTGGTCACAACTATTACTAATTGCACTTTGGTTGTGCTGCGGTTGAAAAAGGAAAAAAATATATAGTGCTGAGAGAAGCAAAGCTGTTAAAAACTTTTTCGTTTTGCAAAATTAGTACTTTTACCTTTTTCCAGAGTATTTCTTCACGCAAGTATCCATACTTACTCCATTACTTAAGCATGGAATGTGAATAATGTGCCACCCCTGGCTGTCAGTGGTGACAGGAAATTCAGAGATGGATGGATGAACGTGAGGCAGGTTGCCCTCTAAATGCTTGATAACTCCTTTAAAGACAATCATTCATTTGCTTTGCATACATTTTTCAAAACTATACAGTCAAATTCTGTACAATTTGGGGCTTTTTTTTGGCATTTGAGGTAAAACAAAATTTTCAAAACCTCCTGGGTGCGGATTTTCGTCAATTTCAGAAATATATGAGTGCAGACACCATAAAAAAGACATCAAACTCGGGTACATTAAGGAAATATAGGAGGGAAATTACAGCAAATGTGTCTGAAAAGCCAAAGCGAGGCCACGGAGGACGCTCAAAGTAATGGGCAACATTATCCTTGTGTGCTCCTGCGCTGCTGTCGACTCGCAGCCCTCTCAAACTGCCGGATGACCCGCGCTTTCGTCACTGATTGAGACAGTGGTACCATGTCAGAGGTGCACCAGTAAAACCACTTGACAGCAAACAAAAGCTTAACGCAACCGCTTCTTTCCCCAAATGTCACTGGTTGTCTCTCTGCAGCTCTGTGCTTCTCTTTGTTCTCTCCTTTGTCCCTTAGCGCCATTGTGTTAAATTACTCCCTTAAATATTCCACACTCGAGACGTTTAATGTAGGTTGGTATTGGTCAAAATATCGTAACAATGCAAATTGGCTAAGCAAGACATTTGATTGGACCTAACTAACTTGTCCAGGATAAACCTCGCCTTCTCTCAAGTTGGCAGTGGGCTCTGCTCACAAGTGCATAGTGAAGTTCAAAAGCACAATTCGTTTGTTTTTGTTGTTGTTTGTTTTCATTTGAAAGCAAAATCTTAACTGGCTTTCTTTTTGGCTGGCACACTGTCATAAATGACTAAAAAAATACAACAAAGGAAATTCCGCACTGACAATGCCGCTTAATATTGTACTGGGATGTGAAGCTAATTAAACACAGCAAAAGGTCATTAACTGACCTTTTGCCAGTGGGAGGGTACATATGATAGATATGCAATCAAAACTCTGCCAGGAAGGTTAAAACTAGCACTGTTTTTTTAAAAAATTATTATTATTTATCTACTATTCAACAGTAGCGAACAAAAGTTTTCGGACAACCTTTAAAATGTACTCAATCTCAATCAAGGTTTTTTTTTTTCAAAAGCTCTGTCTGCACACAAACAGATGGAAATGATTTTGTTGTTTATTGTTAATGAAATAAAATAAGAAAATAAATATTCTTGTGCTGTTTGTGCTCTGGATGTGTTGCAAGGGACGTGGTAAATGCGGGTAAATGCTGCTGAGGTAAAATAAACTGCACATTTTAACACTGATTCTTACGTACAGTGCATCACAAATACATGAAGTGTCCAAAAACTCCCCCCACCCCCCACAACACTGTAGAGAAGATTGCATCATCAACCAGCTCACTCAAAGCATGATGCCAAAGCAAAGAGACTATTGGAAATGGGTAAATCACAAAACCCTGTTTCATTTAATACGTGCGAGCGCTGCCCTGAACTCTGTCACCATAGGAGGTGTTTTATAAAATCAGGCCCATTCCGTGCTTCATTTACAACTTCCACAGTGACACTTAGTCGAAAAACGTGTGCAATTTGTCGCCCAAAAAAGGGCAAGAGATAGAAAAATGTGAGCAAGTCTGAGGGAGACAGACTAGGGCTGTGGGGGTGTGGTGGTGGTGCTGGAGGTGCTGGAGGCGGGCTGATGTGCTGTGTTACTCAGTTTCCATGGCGACGTGAGTTATATTTGACAACGTGACGCACGGCGTCAACTTAGGCTTGCTCGGCTTCGCCTCCTTTTCCAGCGCAGCAAGCTAAGAAGGGTTTCTGCAAAGTAAAAGTGAGATCAGGTGACACACTGGTTCGTTTCTGGGCCCCTGGAGAGCCGAGGCAAAAGGCCCAGTGACGACTGCTGGCAACAGCCGGAGCAGCAACCTTCTCCCGTCAGGTGGGTTGAGTGACGTGTTTGGACTTTGGTGAAACCAAACCAGTCCTCTTGGGTTTGTGATGATCAATGGCTTTATCATCATCATCATCATCATCATCGTCATCTCTTTTTAAAAACTATAATTTGTCCATTACCAATTTCCCTGTTTCCATGACCCTTACAATTGTGCAAAACCTAAATATCGCAATAAAAAACTGGTCATGGAAACACATAAACTTGAAAAATATATTTCTCAAGTTTAAATATTTGAACAAAAAAAACCTCTCAAATATTGCTAAAAAGTTCTGACGCTCTAATGAGGTGGTTTTTCAGATGTATCCATATGGAGGTATATTGCAAAAGTGTCATGGAAACATTTTTTGGCATTTACACGTCAGCGGACGTGATGTACGGGGGTCACGTGACCAGTTCACTTCAAGTGAAAATGGAGCGCTATGATTGGACGGAGGAGGAGACAAAATGTTTATCACAAGTCATCAAAGAGAAAACTATAACAACCATTCTTGACAGCAAACAATCGTGAACAAACGAAAGCATCGTAATTCTCGTCAAAGACCGTTAAAGACTGAGGAAATCTCGGGCTCATTTTTGGCTGTAATTATTTAAATGCTGTTTGTTTTATTCTGGTAATTAAGGTTGACTTTGTTCAGTTCAACAAACAATTTTGTGGGTGTTGGTGTGTTTTTCAGTTTAGCACGGAAAGCGTGAAATATTATCTGTCTATTTGTGGGCTGAGTTCATAGAACAAAGAAAATTCTGCAGAATTGACCTATTTCACATCCGTCAGCTGGAACTACTTGCTATTAGAAAATCACCTGACCTAACTGCATTGGATATAAAGGTTTGGTTCTAGCAATTTCCGTGTATATATGTATATATATATATATATATATACATACAAATAATATATATATGAGAACCATTTTAAGGGTCGGAAAACCAAATTACTTGTATTGTACTGCGAGTATACACATTTATTAACATATTTAAGGGCAGTATATTAAGCTTTTACCAATATAAAAATCATAAATCTGGCCAAATTTTACACACTGGACCTTTAGTGTTTGGAATATTCCGAACTCTTTCACTGTATTCGATGCACAACACTGGACACACAAAGCTCACAGACATCTCGATATTTTTTCATTGTTGTGATTTGTGCGATGGCGACCCTTCTCTTCTCATCAGCCCTAAACGCAGACAACTCTGTTTCTGCTGCTGGAATTTGCGTCGCTGTATGTCTTCATCACTGCCGAAGGGTCTCCACTGCAGCAGTTTCACGTCAACAAATGTCAGATAAGTAATTTTACATATCTGTATATTTAATCCTGTATTTACGTCATTCTGCAAAAATGCTGCTTTTTCAGCATCCTGCAAAAACAGATTGTTTTTGTTGGATCTTGCAACCCTTTTGGAGGATAGAATTTCTTTGCCATTTTTTTTTCCACGTTTCCACGGTTTTCATGTTTCTGCTGGACAGACAGAACCTCGGTGCAGACAACTGGGAAAATTTGCAGTTTGTGTTTGAGTTCAGCTGAAGGGGATTCAGTGGAATTCAGGCAAGAAAATACTTGTATATATTGTTGTATTTACTGGCCCAGAAAGTGACTGACAGGGAGATTCATGGCTATGCATGCAATGTGCATGTGTCAAGTCCAGATGTATTTTTCTGTGTATTTGAGATGGAGGACATTGGTGCACTTCAGGCAGCGACACAATAAAAGACAGATGGACAAAAAGACAGAGAACCATTTGTGCCACAGAACCTACTTTGTTGCATTTGCTTATCGTTACAGTTTCAAGGTCACATTTGGGTATTTTTCATTGCACAGACACACTGCTGAGTGAGACTGCGCATGTGACTTGGCGAGAGCAAGACCTGCCGATTCACACACACGACGACGGGGAAAACAAGAGTTGGTATGAATCACAATCCCCGCACAATGTATCCTCGTGTAGTCTGCGCCGCTTAACATCGGCTATTGATCCACTTAGTGGCAGATTTTTGAAGCTGCGGTGCTCAGCAGGGCTTCATCTCCTGTCCTTAACCTTGTCAGCGGTGAATAAAGCTGCTCAGAAACGCCGGCGTCTCTTTCTAAACCTCGCACAAGTATTCGCAGTCGACGCCGAGCCGGGACCGGAGCAGTACACGTCCAGGTGGTTTAAAATCAACGGCTCTGAAAGTCAAAGCAGCAGCTGGAGCGCACGGACATAACTTGAAAGCAGTGAATTTCATTACGGCTGTCGCAGCTTAAAGCAGTCTGGAGCGCGTAGTAAGAATTGTGGAGCAAATATGACAAGTGAAACCCTTTGACTGGAGAAAAATACGCAGAAACTGCAGAGACGTTCACTCTCGTCCTTTGTGCGACAATACGCTCAGATGGCTTTTGTTCCTTTTGATTCACATCGAAGGAAAAAACTCTCTCTTTTTTTAATGACTCTCAATTCGAAGTGTTTGTACTCATTTCACAAATTCCATGTAATACAGAGGTGCATCACTGCGCTGAGCAACGTGTTACATAATCCAAATTAAAATAAACTGCAGGGCTGTTTGATTAATTAAAAGTGTCATCTAAAGCAACACACACTTGCATGTTCCAGCCTAGCGGTGGACAAAGCTAATGCTAATGCTATGTCAGGATGAATTTATTATAATTTTCATTCATATAATGCAGCAATTAGAATTTCAATGCTTCTGAAAGGCAGGTGACTTGTGGTTAGATTTGCAACTTTTGCAATGCAATGACCTGCAACACGCCTAAAGTATTATTTGCAGTAAATCCAGGTCAAAATCAAATAAAAAGTCACCAATGAATAAAATCAAACGTGCATGTGTGGCAAGAGTGCAGCACCGCGGCATCATTGCAAGAAAAATCCAGCCTATTTGTCTTGTTAAACATACATTTCTCTCTGTTTTTTTTTTTTTTTTTTTACATAAGGGTCCAGATGGAACCATCTGATGAAAACAACTTCAGCTACTCACTGAACTCGTCTCCGTCTGAGCGACACTGACCTCTGCGGCGGGAGATGAATATCAGAGGTTGTTTTGCCTCCATCATCTCCGACTGACGGGCGAACCGACTGCGTTTAGTGCAAAAGGAAATCGCTTTGAACTCATCGCCCCCCCAGCAGCCACCACCATCTATGGCTTTTGCTGCACTTCATGACGAGGCTGTTTTTTGTTTTTTTTTAACCTGCCACTGCAAATATGTCAGTCTGGAAACTATCAGTTTAAACTGCAAATTGAAATGCTACTAAAAGATTGAAACCATGCGACATATCAATTGAAGGAAGAAAAGGCATTAAAAAGGTATTTATTCATAACAATATTAACAGATAAAAACTATTTTTCACAATGAATAATAATAATAATAATAATAATAATAATAATAATAATAAGTGTTTAATGAAAAACGTTGCCTGCGACAAGATCAATAAATACAAAACAGAGACGCTGCAGATGGAGCACAAAGCTCTGGATCACATCTCCTGCCCTACAAACATCTTACACAACACACACTCAGACAGACAGACAGACAGACAGGCAGGCAGGCAGGTGCGCGCGCACACACACACACACACATACCTCCCTCTCAGTCTGACAGTTGCTGCTTATGCCTGCATGAGGCAGACTGGGTCATATCAGGACAATGCGCCTCTCTCTCTCTCTCTCTCTCTCTCTCTCTCTCTCTCTCTCCTTCCCTCTCTCTCTCCCCCTCCCTCTCTGCAGCAACAGCGTTTTTTTTTTTTTTTTTTTACCCCAGCTTATTTTTCAGCCCGCCTCACGGACACGGTCTCAGGGCCAGAATAATAAAAAAAAAAGCAAAAGAAAATAAAAAAAAGCAAAAGCAAAGAGAAAGGTGAGGGGGGGCACAGGGTGGGGGAGGGGAGAGTGAAAAAAAAAAGACAAATAAAATAGAAAAATAAAAGCCCCTCGTCCAATAAGTGACAGCAAGTGAGCGCTGAGGAGAAATGCTAGAAAGACGTATATAATAATTTAAAAATTAAATTAAAATAAAATATATATCATCAAAAGCAGCAGCATGGCGGTGTCTGGCCATCCTCTGCACGCCGCTCCTCCATCCTCACGACGTCGGGGTTGGAAAAAAAAAAAGGGAAAAAAAAAAAAAAAAAAAAAGGCGGTGCACGCTGGGTAAGGAGAGAAAGAGGACAACTCAGGACACGCGCCGGGACTTTAAGGACACTGCAGTAAGCCGTTCACAATGAAAAAAAAAAATAAAGAGAAAAAATAGAGGAAGCAAAAAAAAAAATAATAAAAAAAAAAAATAGAGGAAAAGATGCGGAGAGACACAGAGAGGGGGGGGGAGCAGAGGGTGGGGCCACTCTTCTGGCATTTCATCCTGATAAACAGAAAAACAGTCGAGCCGCGTCAAGGGGTTGGCGGGATTTTTTATGTATTATTATTTTTTATTTTTTATTTTATTTTTGCGATTCCAGCCGCCGCAGTGTGGGAGGAAATCTCAGGGATTTTTAGCTGAACACATAAAAATGTTTTAATGTATCCAAGAAAAAAAAGAAGATAATTTCATTTTATCATCAATCCTACAGTATATGTAACATACACAGAGCATTGACATTTTGACATATTTGACATATTTGACTGGGGCTTAAAATTCATGACTTTAAAGCAGTGGCGTAGTCTCTCTTCGTGATACGCAGTTATACGCCGTATGACCGCTAGACACTGTTCCGAGTTATCGTACAACCACTAAAAAATGCACATGGATAGCACATAGATTGGTATCAGTCTGTTTTGCTTTTTTACACAACGTTGACTTCCCTGTTTAAAAATGTGATTAAAAGGATGTTTTATGTTCTGGCCTGTTTGAGAGAATCAGCCGTTGCTTTAGTGTCGCTTCAGAGCGGGTTAGCACCACTTTTGTGTTTGCACCAATTTTTGCACTCGATTGCTGAAACTTTCTGTTGTTGTTGTTGTTTTGAAGTGACTGCTGCCGGACAGATGTGTTTATTTATTGTTATTGTGAGACGAAAGAGGTTAACGGCAAATTAACACGCCGAAAAGGCTCACATCGCCCCCTAGTGTTGAGGAGGAGGACACGTTCCTGTCAATGATTGGATTTTCTCAGGTCATGATCATCCGATTAGCTGAGAAAACTGAATTTGAACACTGTCAGCAACTAGGTACGGGTGGTGGGGGAATCGGAGTGTACACACTACAATAAACTACACAACACCATTTATTTCGATCATATCTGGTCACAACTAGGAGCTCATGAGCAAGATTACGCAACAAAAATCTCCCTTGCCCCCCTTTTAAACGCCACTTTTAGCCACTAGTTAGTTATTAGTGAGTTATTATTAGTTAGTTAGTGGTTATTAGTCTCTTGGGCTTCAGAGTGTCGCTCATTTTGTTCAAATGCGTCTGACACGAAGTCACAGGCTCACTGCGCAGCTTCACCACTCAGGACGCTGTCCTCGTGCGCTGTGTGGAGGTATAAAGTCGCTGACCCTTGTGCGACCTTGGAGTGTGTTTGGACTGCGGAGGTGGAAGTGTGTCAGTGGCGCGAGCCGCTCGCTCTGCGGTGCGGAGCGGTGCACGTTACTGCAGGGCAGCGCATGTTTTCATGTCGGGGAGAATCAGATGCAGCCGCTTCATACCAGACACGACTGGGAGGCTGGCGGCGCTCAGACGAGAGGAGCGCCCCCTGCAGGACGACTTGTACGGCTTTATTCCCTACATTTTAACATTCACATTTGGTGTTGCTATAAAATCAGGTAAAGATGAATTAGAAATTGGAATATGAAAGGATGAAGTAGATGTAATAATGTTGAGGGCTATTGGGCATGACACACAGTATGCTAACTAGCTAACCCAGGCATGGGCAAACTATGGCTCGGGGGCCACACGTGACCCGTTAAGCTTTTATCTGTGTTTTCTGAACCGGTGATGATGATGATGATGATAATATGCTGAAGAATAATAGAACTCTAAATTACTTTTAAAAAGCAGTAACTGTTAGTACTAGAAAAAAAGCTATATTTCATTCTTTTCATTTTCTGTGTTTAAAGAGTCACTTCAACAAGGAGTCACGTCAAAGAGATATGCGCTTTTGTTCATTTTCAATTGACATTAAAGCAACATGTTTTCTACATATCCCATGATACATTTTTATTTGCAGGAGATCCTTCCTGCCAAGAGCCATCAGTACCCTCTAGAACTCTTCCCCGTTGTGTGACAGAGAGCATTCCGGACATTTTTCCTGGACTCAATGGCAAGTCATGCACTAATGGTTTAGAAAACCTTGCTTATCGCTGCCTCTGCACAATTTGACTGTCTCTTGCACATCTGCTTTGGCGGCTTGTTGTACATAGACTGATTTGAATGTTTTTGTAGCAACTGGAACTACTGCATAGTCTATTTTTTGTACTGTTTTTTAGTGCTGCAACAGTGTAGTTTCCCAATTTGCGATCGCCCAACATATATACTGTCTTCAATCGCTGCCACCAAGTGTTAGAAATAATAGTGAACACTAAGTCAAAAGGTAAAAAACTACAAAAAACCCAAATGCCAATGCTAGACCGAACAGCTACAGGTTCATTCTGCCAACGTAAGGCACTAGTGATCAGTGGGAGGCGAATGTATTTTCCTGAGCAGACTCAGTGTTGCAGTTACTCAAAAACAAGCTTGCAGACAATGTGTGTCAAGGAAATATTCCAAGAAGCCAAAAAAATACAAGAATCGAAGAAATCTGCTGAGCAAAAACTTTCCCTTCTTTCTGTATTCGCCGTGGAGCAACTGATGCAATGTCCTTGCAATACGGTATCATTTTTCATAAACCCCCCAAAAAAGAAGTAAGAATCAGATATGAAAACAAAATGGAAGTTAAAATCATCATAAATTGAAGACATTTCTACTTCACAAATGTGGGGCACATTTAAATGGTATTAATATCGTGAATTAATATCAGTTAATCTCACACTTGTGACAAACTGTTGATTGACAGGCGTTGATGTGGTTCCTGTTTTGAGGATGCAGTTTTGGGTGATGTATTGAAAAACAGTATCAACAATTTTTGGCATGGAGTGGAAATAAATATCAATTTAATACAATAGTTGTTTTTCAGTGTCATCCCTGAAGAGGTCAGATTATTGGATGTAATTCTTTTTCATGTACATATATAAGTGTGGTTGGTTATATGGAACATTGGTCCCTTTGTGAAACTGCACCTATGAACTGGATTTGCTTGTGGAACCGTTTGCTCCAGATTTAAAACCTTAAAAGAAACATGTAGTTTCTCAAATAATACCAATACGAGTGCCACTGAGGTGTACAGCCAGACAAGACTGCTGATGCTCCGATCGATGGACCCCCCACCACTGCTGGTCGATATCCAGTGATCAGCTCCCAGCCACCAGGAGGCCAAACAGGAGAAACAATGGGACGATACAAACGCCAAAGATGTTGAACTTATTGGTAACAACCTGCTCTGCTTTCTGTCTCTGTATTTACATTTATTTTGGCGGCTGTGGTGCCGCACTGCACCGCAGGGAGTCCCACTGATATTGAAGAAAACTCTTCTCATTTTAATGTTTGCATGTCAGAATAAGAAATCCCTAAAGTACGACAGACAAACAACCGCAGGAAAAAGCAAAGTTGGTGACTGATTGAAACAGAAATATGCAGCAGTCTCTTGTTGTTGTTTTTGGGGTATAATTGGAAACAGCTGACTGGCTGATGAGCGATTGGCCCCTTTGCCAAAAAAATAAATAAATTCCTAATTGTGTGGCAATTAGGATTTATTTGCTGACTGCCCCTTTAAATTTGACGCCAAGTCTGAGAAGAACGGAACGCGTCTGAGAAGGTCAACACAAAAGTTCCACTTCTTTGATTGATGGATTAATTGATTGAGCTCATGAGCTTATTAGACACTGATCAATACAGTTGTCAATGATGTTCCCACAATTACATCCACGATAGTGACTACAGAACAAAAGCAAAACATAACACCACCTATTAAAATAGGGACATGTACAAATAAAATAATTTGTCAGATGGGAAACAAAAGACGTTGCAGCTGACACCTTTACAGACCTTTTTCTATAAATTTAGTCAAGGCACAAACATCATTTACAAACAACCGGCACAGAATCTAACCTTCATATTTCCAGAATGAGTCAGGGAGTTGATTTGAAAAGAGAATTTCTTAAATGACAATACAAAGGACAGTACAAAACAAAGTGGAATTCAACTTCCACCACCTGGAGATCACAAAATTATGAATACAATTTTAATTTAAAATGTAATTTCATTTATAATTAAAATAAAATGCAAATGCTGATTGAAACCTTCCCTCCTAGACTTCAGGAAAACAAACAAACTCATCCGTTCTCCGTTCTCGCTCTGTACGCTCAAACACCAGTCGTCAGTGTGGACAACCCAAACAGACATACGAGCCCTTTGGGAACGACTTTGAGCCGTCGTTTAGCTGGACAACAACTGTTGCGCCACTTCTGAATGATCATCCCTCAACATATCAGAGCCAGAACGCCTTTATATAATCCTGTGGGCGGTCCATTCGCTGCAACCCACAAACAAACACCCAAGCCCAACCCGCCCCCCCCGCCCCACCCCAAAAGGCACTCGGCTGCAGAATTTGCGAGCCTCCCTTTCTCTGCAGTCAATTTGTGGAGTTGGAACGGCGAGCTGAGCGACGGCTTTCGCACCCGGAGAGACGAATCCCTGCGACTATGAATCACAATATTCTGACAGTTAAACTGTGGAACAACTGTTTGTACTTGGAAATATGCTCCTCAGCTCCAACTTGGCACCCCAGGCGGACTGTTCACATTCTCATTTTTATATGTGTGTATATATATATATATATGAAAGAACCTGCAGAGGCATTTAGAAAGCAATTGTATGAAAGTTTTTCTTTTCTGTATTTTTTGCTGCCAGTTGACTCAGCGAGCAACAGCTTAGAATGGAATGTTAGTGAGTGGCACCAGCCTTCATGGTGACCAAAACCGGTTGTGACGAGGAAACATCTTTGTCTCACAAAGTGACCTTCAGAGTCGATCTCTGTCTTTGAAATGTGAAAATAGCAAACTGTAAAAGCGAGAAAATTTCCAATAGCGCAGGGTCCACCCTCGTCTCTTCAGAGGCAGCCGCTGGGAGGTCGCCTCTGTTCCGATCCCGGCTGGAATCTGGGTCAGCCGTGACGGAATTAGGCAAAAACCAGTTGAAAACACAAACTGGCAACATCAAGCCAGTTATGATTGGGATCGTTCTCTGATCAAGGAGTCAAATCTTGGTATTTTTCCCCACAACCATTCAAAAGTTTGAGCTCACTGACTCATCTCTGCATTGAACTCTATTATAAGCAGCTTCATGGAAAAATCTACTGGACTGCTTTAAGAACATTACTAGTGCAGGGAACTCAGTCAAGATGTGCTTAACACATTATGGGATGGATTTGACAGTTGTTGCCTTGAATGTCTCATTGAATGTGATTTTGTGCCCTGTTTGCACTTGGTCATTTCAAGTGTTTTTCGTGTTCCGATCGGCAAAAATCACACGAGGTAACCAAATCCGTATTTTCATCCGATCACTCAAAGCACCTCAGTGAGGTGGTTTCGACACCTCGCATCGCATTCCTCACGGACGTGTGAACAAAATGCGATCTTTGTCCACATTAACGACCGCCTACTATGCTCACCTCTCCCGTGTAAGCGGAAGTACGTACTTGGTCGGGGCCCCACCTACCGGCGTCGTCATTATAAAGTTACAAACAAGAAGTGAAAACAAATCATTTTTGTTGGACTCTTTTATTAAGATGCTAATACATTTTATTACGCATTAGCTTATTTTGTCAGTGGAGCAGCGGGACAATGTGATCACAAGTGGCATGCTCGAGACGCATGTTAATGCTAAGTGCGAACAGATGCTTCTTCGTGATCCGATCCCCAAAAACAGTTGCAAGTGACCTAGTGCAAACAGGAAGAGAACAAATAGAGAGAACAAATATCAAGTATGCAATTTGCGGTTGTCATTACACAGGTTTAATGTTTTAAAAAATGTAAAAGGAAGCAGGAGTCAACAAAGCATCATGAGCTGCATTTCCATGACCTATAGAATTGCGCAAAACCTAAATATCGCAATAAAAAACTGGTCATGGAAACAGATAAACTTGGAAAAACCTCTCAAATATGGCTGAAAGGTTCTGATGCTCTCATGAGGTGGTTTTCCAGATGTATTAGTATAGAGGTATATCGCAAAAGTGTCATGGAAACACTTTTTTTTTCGCATTTACACGTCGGCGGACGTGATGTAGGGGGTCACATGACCAGTTCACCGACCAGTGAAAATGGCGCGTTATGATTGGATGGAGGAGACGGAATATTTTTTACAAGTAATCAAAGAGAAAAATAGAAAAACCATTCTGGACAGCAAACAAACATAAAAAAACAAAAGCAAACGTAATTCTCATCATTCTCGTCTGCGAGATTTTACGGGAATTATGGCTAATGCGCTTCACACCATTCAATGGAAACACCTGCAAATCGCAACTGTACTTTGTCGAAGTTTTAGAAATATCGCTTTTATTTTGCAAAAAACTCTCATCGAAACGCAGCTATGGTTTATATTTCAGGCTCTTTAAAACCGCCGACTTTTAGAGTGTTCTCTCAATCACTTTTAATTAGACATTGTAAATGATTTTCATTCAAGACTAAAAATGTTCCCATACTTGTTGAGTACATCTTGGCTGATTTTTGTGAATTCGTAGTGATTGCACAGCATTCAAGGCCATTATTTCATAAAATTGGTTATAAAGTAGATCAAAGCAGAGATGAGTCAGTGACCACAAACTTTTGAACTAAAGTGAACATATATTACAGATAATGCGAAACAAACAGACAAAAAAAAAGACAACAACACTAAGCCGGTGAAGCCTAATAAATACGACTATGAGAGATTGCATGGGGAGCGACAGGTCTTTCTTCCTCACACTGAGGTTTCAGCTGTGCGCTGCGTGCACGCAGGGCCACTGGATTCCTTATCCACACGTTTTTACAGCATATCCCAGACAGCCGAGGCTTAACAACATCTATTATTCTGAGCAGCGTCTGAACACGACGTGGCTTGTACGCTTACTTGAGTGACGCAACCGAGTATGGTGGCCACCGCGACGTGGCACAGCAATGTGTTTGCAGCGGAACAAAGTGCAACGTGGCAACGTGGCTGCAACAAGAACTCGGGATCGACCTTTGGAGCCAGACTGGCAACCTCTCGTTACAACCCTGATATCGGGCCTGATATCCTTCAGAACACGGTGCCCTACTTTCAATAGGCAGTGGTGGAAAAAAAAAAAGGTTTTTGGACACCTTATGCATTTGCAATGTACAGTACTGCACTAAGAATCAGTTTATTTTTTTTCGTGCAGCCACCGACAACCTTTACCCATGTGCTGCACGAGTTGCCGTCCAGCTCAGAACTGGATGTTTCAGCGAGACGACGTCCCTCCAGAGTACAAGAGGACAAGGACATTACCAATAACAAGGGCAAGAAAACACACAGAAACATCAAATGATACAGTTGCACACAAAGGTGTCACGAGAAATCAACCTTGAGATAGATGATAAGAGAAACAGTATGAAAAACTTTGTCACACTTTGTAACTTTGTTAGAAGCTTCAGAAGTAAAACACCCCTGTGTTTCATGTTTCACAGCAAACATAAGACAGGAGTGAGGGACTGAGTGTTACCAAACACAGTTGTGGGGTTTTTCCTTGCAGCGCCGCCCAGTTTTTGTCCCCACCCCACCCCCTGACTGCCAGCGCTGTGAAATGGGCAGCCAGGCAGCCGAGGCTGAGCAGGGCCGCTGGACAAGGAGAGGAGCAGCGGATGAGCAGGATGATGGGGGGGGGGGTTATCTCTTTTTTGGGGGCAAAAATCCAGGAAACGGTTTTGCCGCAAAGTTCCCAGCAATACAACACTAAAATTAGAAAGAGAGAGAGAGAGAGAGAGAGAGAGAGAGCGATAAAAAACAAACACGATTCCAAATGTGAATGTCAAAAAACCTGTTTTCTCTCTCTCTCTCTCTCTCTCTCTCTCTCTCTCTCTCTCTCTCTCTCTCTCTCTCTCTCTCTCTCAGCTGTGACTGGCTGAGGGGGTTTTAGAGAAGAGAGTCAAAGCCTGGCTGAGTGAAAATAGGTCAGTGATGGCCACCGCAGGGTCTCCTTCCAAAACCTCTCTGGCTTTTTATGTCTCTGGGGCAGAAACCTGGATACGGTCCTGACAGAGACCCTGGCGGGCGGGCGGGCGGGCGCGCGCGCACACACACACACACACACACACACACACACACAGTATTCACTTTCTGTCCTTGAGTAAAAGTACAGATGTTTGTGTAAACAAATGCCCGGATGAAAGTAGAAGTACTGATTCAACTCATTCCAGTGGGGGCGGGGGGGACAGCATAGTCCCACTCAGAAGGACTGCGTGTGCAGACAGTGCTGTCAGTTGTAGGCAGTTGCATTTGGAACCAACAGCTTACCAGTCTTAATAAGAAATTGTAATACATATGGCACCTTCAAAATACATCTAAAAAGTGGCTACTAAGTAACCAATACTGCCACCATAACCATCAGTAATGTGCAATGGACCCTACACACCTTATGTCACTGTCTTAGATCTGTTTTTAATTGACTGACTGACTGTTTTTAAATGTTCCTATTAATTAATGGATTTATTCTCTGGGTTTCATTAGTTTTACCTTGTTTGTGTTTTGAAGTTTATTTATTTGATTTTTTATTTCTTTTGATTTTTTCTTTTTCGTTATTGCTATGATTGTGTATTGCCATTGTGCTGTATTGTAGTATGAACTACTTTTTACTGTTGCTCTTTATGGCTGTTGTTGACCTCCTTTTAAAGGTATGACAACTGGCAGGGGGACCACCAATGTAAACCAGCCCCTGGCTGAAATTGGGTACAATCAGGTACTGTCCTCTGGAAAATAAATACATTGAAATTGAAAGTAAGAAAGTAGAGTTTCTGAAATGTCCTCAAGTAAAAAGTAAACAGGATTTTATTTTTTTTTTTTTTTGCCATTAATGAAACAATACATTTGTTGGTAGTTTTGCAAAAATAAAAAGTTGTGACAGAATAACCTGGACTGACCTGACCAGAGGTCTCGCAGGAGCATCTGGATCAACAGCTTTGCTACTCTCAGTACTATATAGTTTTTTTTTTTTTTTTTTTTTAAATAAACTGCAGCACAACCAAACTGTAATCAGTAATAGTTCTGACTAGTGAGCCATTATTAGATGTTGGCACTTTTAATAACAACAACCAATGTTATTTTCTACATATTTATTTGAATTCCTGTGCTGAAAACATACTGTAAAGTGACCCCAAAGTTGAGGTTCTTCCTCTTTCATAGGGTCCACTACAGTACAGCATCGTTCAAAAAGCTCCAATTCAAGCCACTAAGTGTGATTATAATACAAACCTTCGTTTTAGAAATGTTGACTTTTTTTAAAGCAATTTTAAAGCTGTCAACTTCTTTAATGATGCCGCATATTATTGCACACTTTTAATTCATTCTCTAAAATCACATTCAATGAGACCAGGGGTCACCGACCTTCCTGAACCTGCGAACGACCTCACGGCTACTGAGTCATATGATGAGCAGCCAGTTTGCTAAACTCTCCTGAAATAACACATTTTCTCAGTTAGCCTTGAGTCATACATTACTACCAATGATACTGATCGATGTGAGGACACTGATCACGTTAACGAGTTCTCTATAATTATCAACAATGACTTAACAAGGTTGGATATTGTGCTATTTTTCGAACAGGCCTGCGGGGCGACTCGTGTGTGTGTGTGTGTGCATGCGCGCACGCGCGTGCGTGTGTGTGTGGGGGTGTGGGTGTTACCTGCTGTGTTGGTAACCCCTGAATTAGACATTCAAGGCAATAGCTGTCAAAGCCATCCCATAATGTGTTCAGCACACCCTGACTGATTTTCTCGCACTAGCAATGTCCTGAGACCACTCCAGTCCATCATCTCATCAAGCTGCTTAAGGAGTTCAGTGCAGGAAATGAGTGCAAACTTTTCAGCGTACACGTACAGAACTGCGTCCACGGTGAGAAAGTCAAACAGAATTCCGTCTGATGCAACGCAGAGCCGCTTAGACAGTGAAAACATGAGGGGGTGGACAGAGAAGTGACTGGACAGGTCAGCAAATGGCCAAAAAGATAAGATAGATAAGATAGATAAGATAGATAAGATAGACAGACAGATACAGTAGATAGACAGACGGACAGACGGATGGACAGATAGACAGATGTGTTTATTTAAGTGTCAAACATTCTGATTGGTGCCCACCAACCCTCATGGGATTATTCGACTCTGATCAATACATTTGCCAAATAATATTCCCACAATTACATCCACGATAGTGACTACAGCACAAAGCAAAAACACAACACAACCTATCAAAATAGGGACACATGCAATTAAAAATGGTTTGTCAGATGGGATGCAAACCACCTTGTCGCCGACACCTTTCTCTATAAATTCAGCCAAAGCGAAAAGATAATTTTCAAACAGAATCTCACCTTCATATTTCCAGAATGTGAGACTCAGACTCAGACAGCGTAAACATAAGTGGGTGGACAGAGAGGTGACTGGACAGGTCAGCAACTGAACAGTCACCCCAGGTCACAGCTCTGGCACACCAATGAAAATACAGACAGACAGACAGACAGACAGACAGACAGACAGATAACCTCCAAGGGAGCTGATTGTACTCGTGTTTTCCTCCCTCAGCTCACTGCTGAAAACATTTGAGTATAAGTTTCTTTTTTTCTTTTTTTATCAGCACTGATAAGATTTATGTCAATGACAAAGACGCCGCATGTTGGCAGCAAAGTTCCAAGTGTCCTCACCCAGGCAGTCGGCAGCCAAAGAATGACAGCTGTTCCCGATAGGAGCCAAATGGGACCAAAATAGCCTTCACAATAAATTCCAAACTGATTTTGATAGCTTACTGAGCAAGCCAGTTAAGTGAATGCTGGCGGTCGTTGCCACAGTCAAGTTCCATGGAAGAGCAAATGTTTTTGGGCCAACAAGTTAGATTACAGTACAGCGACGGGACAGCTGACAAACAGGCTGCTCTTTTTTTTTTTTTTGCTCATTTTTGTTTCACAATAAAAATGTTACTAGAAGTCTGGGATCCTCTGACAAACTGAATTCCACATTCTCTCTGTCTATCTATCTATCTTTGATTTAAAGAGAATAAACCTATTTAAAATGGTTGGACTGTCGCGCACACAGAAAATCCGTCCATCAAAACAATATTTTCACTTTGGGGAAAGAGTTATTTTCCCTCAGCTGAAAGTATGTCGATGTAGAAAGTGCTGATGTAAACACATTAGGGCAACTTCGGGAGAGATGCACAGACTGGACGAGCGTACGGAGTCAATCATCTCGCAGGGTGAAGTCGGCGAAAACTACGGCAACACAAATGAACCACTTGACTCCTTTAATGGGCCACAAGCGGGCGCTGCAGCTGCAGCTGTTAGCCATTAGCTGGGCTTCTGAGACAAGGCTTCCTGCACCCACAGTATCATGCCTGATGAGTAAACAGTAGGTGGTGGAGTAGCTTCAGGTCCCGCTAGTCATTATTGTTCCATCACTTTACCTTCTGCACTCTTGTGCAGCTTATGTGCTTCCTGCTTATCTGTTTTTTTATTTTCTGTTTTTCTGTTTTGCCGTGTTTGTTAGCCCCACTTTGCCACTTTATTTGGAGATCCTCGCGAGTCGCATTTGATCATGTTTCTGTCACTACGTCTTTTGCTCCAGTCAGGTTAAACTGCCAGTTTGTCTTGATTCTCCAACGTGTGTTGGTCAAGGCTCACACCAATAACTCCTGCGTCTTATGTACGTTACTAAACTCCAGCCAACAAATGGAACACCTGGTCTGGTGCCTGGAATCAGCGCCTTTAATTCCTTGCATTCCTTGACATGTTGGGAAGACCAAAAGGCTGTGGAGTTTGTATGTTCTCCACATGAGTAAGTGGATTTTCGCCATTAAAAACATGAATCGTTTGATTCATATTCAGTCAATGGCATCATTCAAATGTTCCACCAAATAAATAAATGTGCTTAAGTGCACCTTGCTTGCATTATAACGGGGCTCAAGACCACCTCTGACACTAGCTGCGTTTCCATGACAGTTTTTCACAAAATAAAAGAGACATTTCTAAAATTTCGACAAAGTACAATTGCAATTTGCAGGCGTTTCCGTTGAATGGCGTGAAAAATCTCAGTCTCTTCTTGTAAAATCTCAGAAAAGCTTGAAAAAAGTATGTTTTGCTGCACAGCACCTCTTTTGCCGGTCCAATGTTGCCTGTTGACAACAAGCATATCAAGTGTGCACAGCATCTGTATGCTGATAAATGTATTTAGGTATATTTAATTTACTTAGAGATGAAATGGTAAAATTTTTCATTGTTGTATATTATAGGATTTTTATAGGCAAAGTCAACGCACAAATACGATAACTCTTGTGCGTCTGCATCACAGCCCTTCGGAAGCCCTGGCCAGCCGGGACCATGCGAGCTGGTGGAAAGTGGATTAAGACACCATTCAAGTTAATTAAAAACAAAACAGATCTAAATTAATAAATAAATAGACCACAGATGGCCTGGTCAGTGCTTTGGCAACATCATGTTTTTGCAGTTTTGCGGAAAAAAAAAGAAGAAAAAATATATATAACAGAAAAAAACATGCCTAAATGCGTTCAGACCAACATGCCTGTTGAGCTGCTTTGTTTTTTGGTTTAATACTTCCAGTCTTTCAGGTCTTGGAGGAAATGAGAAACGAGGATATTGTTGCGGTCAGACGGCTTTTCTAAGGACAAACTTTATGCAGATATGTGACGAAGGACCACTAAACCTTATTAAAATGCCCTGGAACTGTGAAGCAGTGGCAGAAACTAATGCCACTTCCCTCTTTGGGGAAAGCCATTATAACAGACAATGGAAAACGTATTCAAGAAATTTCCTGTGCGGACTCGCTTAATCCACGATAAGTCTGTGCTGGCACTGACCGGCACCTCAAGTTAGTTGCTGCTGGCTCGCCGAGAAAAATGTGTTTGGTGCTCAGTATATTCAGGAATCAGTACAGCACTGCTTTTTTATTATTATTATTATTATTATTATTATTATTATTATTATTATTATTATTATTATTATCTCACCACATAGAAAAAAATGCCTGATATGAAAACACCTCTGTACTAGACTGGCCTTCAGAGACTGGACAAGCTTTTAGTTTGACTGTTTTTAACCTCTTTTCTGTTCAGAATGTGCCTTCAATTCGAGCAGCAGCTGGGCCTTTTCAGTTCTTCGGATTTTTTGATGTTGCTTTCTGCTGTCATGCATGTTCTCTATTTTACCTTAGTTGAGACACTCTTTTTAAAATGTAGCACTACTCACGTTTTTATGCACTCAAGCACTTTAAGATTATTTGTTTGATGTAGAGCGCAGCATAAATAAAAATATAAATAAATTCAGGTGAGATGGAAGTCGAGTCGACAGCAACTCTGTGACCGTGTGCGGAGTTGGGATGAACTGAGGACAAAACAACAACACTCGTAAAGAAGGTAGTGTTGGAGAATTGTTTTGGTTTCACGGCAGTCGGTCACAAGCTCTCAGCAGTTGCTCTTTTCGTGTCTGGAAATGGATTTGCCTCAAGCCAAACATGCATACCAAAGAAAAGCTCTTGATTTTCTTTTTCTTCTTTGTAATTCCAGTAAAAAAAAAAATTACAAAAATAATAATAAAAAAAACAAAAAAACAAATGCAATTGTAAAAGTGGGGCTGAGAATCACAGATTCCTCTTAGAGTATTTTTAAAAATATATATTATGGTTTCAGAATTCATTGTCCTGCTGGACAAAATAATAAGTTGCTTATAATTTGCACATTTTTGCACATTTTTGTCTGTGTTCCAAAGACTGAGGATAAGATTTCATTATAGTTCTGTTATCCATCAAGAGGACGTATAGAAAAGATAACCTCTACTTTATTGGTCAGCAGTGTCGTGATCCAGCTTTTGCTCTATTAGTTTCTGTTAACCTGCCAAGCTAAATGAAATGCTTCCCTAATCTGTTTCATGTATCATGTCAGCGAATGACTGGGTGATGCAGAAAAATCAGTTTGTCTTTTCCCGCTGACATTGACATTTTGTATAGTTCTCGCCTCATCAGTATAACAATTTGTTATAATTATGAACCACTTTGAGGACGTGTTACATGCAAGCTGCTTGCAAAAATTCAGCAACACTTATTTTACGGTGAAAACAATGTGAAGAGTGCTTGGCTCTTTCACTGTGCTGACAAAAATAGACACCGGTGCTGATTGTGGAGGTGTTTGTGCAACCCTGCCAGTACTGCATTATTTATTTATTTTTTTGTTATTATGTTTTCATGTTTATTAGACAGCAGGAATGTGTCTGTGAAAACTTTGATCACGTTGGCAGGTCCGAGAGCACAAAGAATTTTTATTTTAAATCAAAGGCAAAGCAGACAGCGGATACGCAGGGGTGAACCTCAACCGGTCTTCACTTTCAGACACTGAAGCGATACCTTCGTGGGCTCTATGATAACAGTGCTACACACACACACACTGGCATGTTTCTGAGTGGTGGACATGGCCCAAGAAACACAGAAGTGCGGTGTAAAAGGGAAAAACGCTTGGCTGTGAGATTCAAGGGTTGCCAGATTCACCCTGTCGCACCTCAAACACAAACGCCAGGAATGTTGTCAAACCTCTTTTGGGTTTTGTCTTTACCACTGGCGTTGGCCAGCTTCAGCTGTGTTTCACGTCTGGCCTCTAATTAGGACTGGACGTGTTGTAAAACTGGCAGCTAAGCAATCAAATGAAGGTGATCTGAGATATGAGATATCCTACAGAGCGGTATTTTTTTTTTTTTTATAGTATTCACTAGCAGTCAAAAGTTTGGACTCACCCTATGAATTGAAAGTCTTTTCCTTCATTCTCTTGACTATAGACATTGCAGTTTCTTATTGAAGGCCTCAAAACTACGTACACATATGGAATTATGCAGGAAACAAAAAAAGTATAAAATAACTCAAACAAGTTTTATATTTAAATTCTTCAAATTAGCCACCTTTCATAAAAAGCATATTTAGAGTTATTGAACTTGTTTTTCTTTGCTGCATAATTACATATATAGTGTAGAAAGTTGTAAAGATAAAAAGAAATCATGGGAAGGTGTGTCCAGATATTTGACTAGTCCATATTCAGCACAGACCTCCAAACCTACATTCAACAATGCAGCGTCCATTTGTTGAAACAGATGTTTACCACACTGTGCTGAAATGTCAAGATAGCAGTTGATTAAAAAATGTTGTTTCGATGTGGATGGGAAAGAATACCGGAAGAACATTCTGAAGGCATTATAAACAACCAAGGTTTAAAGATAAAGATGGTTTTTACCCCCTTTTTGCCAAACATGAGAGCCCACTGACAAACAAACAAAGCAAAACTAAGAAATTAAAAAATTAACAGGGAAACACAAACACAAAATCTGGCACCAGCACTGTGGAACAACTGTTGAAACACAGTGCATTACACAGACACACAGGTATTTCTTGATCGACACACACTTCACTGTGGACAAAAACAACAACAACAACAACAACAAAAACCGTGTGTGCCCTGACACACAATGCACCGCAGCTTTGAGAAGGTGAAGCCCGGAGGCTGCAGTTACGGCCTGATCCACATCTGGCTACAACATCTGTGCGGCTCCTGAGTATTTGACCTGAGGCAGAGGCAGAAATAGGCCCGGATACGGTCTGACCTACATCTGTTTCAGCCATACACACATAATCCATTCACGCTGGAGTCGTTCAGATCCTTCATTCACAGAAAAAAATAAAGATGGGAAACGTGAATGGGATACTTCAAACATGTAATTTCATTCTTTGTGAAAAAAAAAAAGAACTATGTTGGCATGATTTTGGGAAGCTGAGCAGCATGTGGACTGGAATGGTGAGATGGGTTTTATGTCCTATGTTATGACCGCAGGTCCATGGGCAACAACCGTTCCAAAACCGCAAGTGACGAGAAACATGGAAAAATTGGCAACAGATTATTAAGTTACCGGACGATCAAAACAACACAGAGAAGGAGGACGCAGACACGAGCTGCGTTTCCATGACAGTTTTTTTTTTTTTATTGTCATATTTAGGGTTTGCGCAATTCTAAGGGTGATGGAAACACAGCTACAGTCAGTGAGTGCTCTATTGAAATGTGTAACTCAGTCAAGGAGCTGCTGGGACATGAGCCTGCAGACAAGTCTTCATATTAAATCGGGAACGAAACTGAAGGGTAAAGTGACACGAAGCTGAAACTGACAAAACCAGAGGCGATTTATCACAGGGGTATTACATACGATTGATAGGAAACCAGAGTGTTCAAGGAGCAGAATTCTGAGGTATAATGAAATCACTGAAGTCACTATTACTGATCTCAAAAAACATTATTGGCATCAGCATTGGAATTCCCTTCAGTAAATGTCAGTTTCACTGGTGCAAAAATGCATGAGAGAGAAAAATAATCACCTCACGTTTACAACTGCATTAAAAATAGAGGAGAAGAGGACTGCAATGATGGAGACGGATTAAACTCTGAATTAAAAGAGAATTCATTGTTCCATCTTAACTTTCTATCTTGTGCCCACATTCGGCTTGCTTCCTATTTGTGAGTATTGCATATTTTTGTGCACGTGCACTCACACTACACAACACTAAAGTGGAGAAAGTGCAGAGCAAGCTGCAGCCAAAGAAGACACAATACTAAGAGGATAGGAGTGACAGTTCCCACGTCTTCCTCACAAAGATTGTCTCTAATGCCAAATCAATTTGGTCCTTCTCCTCATCTGTAGCTGCGTTTCCATTAAAGTTTTTTTTTTTGCAAAATAAAAGCGATATTTCTAAAACTTCGATCAAGTATAATTGCGATTTGCAGGTGTTAGCATTGAATGGTGTGCAGCAACCAGCTGTAATTCTCGTCAAATCTCGTCCCGCAAGATTTACAAGGATTACGTTTGCTTTTGTTTTTTTGCATTTGTTTGCTATCAACAATGGATGTTATATTTTTCTCTTTGATTACTTGTAAAAAAATATTCAGTCTCCTCCTCCGTCCAATCATAACGCGCCATTTTTTTACTGACGGGAACTGGTCATGTGATCCCGTACGTCACGTCCGGTGACGTGTCAATGCAAAAAAAGTGTTTTCATGACACTTTTGCGATATACCTCTATATGGATACGTGTGAAAAACCACCTCGTGAGAGCGTCAAAACCTTTTAGCTGTTTCCATCACCAGTTTTTGATTGTGCAATTCTAGGGGTGGTGGAAATGCAGCTTGTGGCTAATGGCTAGTTACTTAGCACCATGTTTAGCAGAACTCTTGCCTGTTGGAAGTTAAGTATAACACTGTTGTCTACTGCATAAAAGCTCTTAGTGCTGTACTTTTTTTTTTTTTTTTTTTAAATGAAAGTTAAATCCAGTTCTGATCAATCAGCAGCTACAGTTGCATCAGCGCTGATCCCCTTAGCAGCAGCCATTGTTTACAACTCAAAGTGGCTTCTCTTTCTGGTCGTCTTCCCTGGTTTGGCACAGCAGTTCCAAGAGACTGCTTCACTTCTCCTTGATACCTCCCACCTCTTTATCCAAGAAGAACAGTGGATCGTGTATGAAATCCACTACAACTTTACAGCCGACTGGAGAGGCTCTCTGTCGGGGCTTGGCAAGGAAGACAAGACAGATTTCAGAGTCAGAATCTCACTGATGTGGCTGTTGTGCAAGGTTGTTTGGCAGTGGAAACACACATGTTTCTGGTGTTTCTCGCAAATGTCTGGTTGTTTTTGTTTCGTTGAGGCTTTTGCATGCAACCCTTCATCCACCCCATGAAACAAGAGGGTTCACATATCTGCATAGATATGGTATTTAACTCTGAGCGCAAACATGTCAAACATAATTACAGCCTTTTGGTCAGATGGCCCTGTCTGAGGAAAGTGGCTCAAGTGTAGTATGATGCATTGGTCAAGTGCTTGGGTCAAATGTGTTAGACACAAGAGTTTGGGGGAATAAAAAAAAAAAGCAACACAGGTCAACCATCATTGTTATGAATTGCCAGTGTTTTCTTCTTAGATAAGACCTCTCTTCAATTTGCATCCCCAGATTTCATCCCATCAAATAACACATGCAGAGCTCCAGTGGTATGTTTTTGGTCCTCTGTAATCTCTCTGGACATAAAGGTGAGTTATAACACACGGAGGCTCTGTAGGTTCTCTTATTTTTTGAAGGCTGTGTGATTCAGTGAACATAAAAAAAGAATGTCACGATAAATGGATAAGTTCGACTAAAGCCCATTGATTACCAGCAGTAGAAATGCCATCTGCATCGCCAACAATGTGATATCTATTATTATTATATCATTGTTTTTTATTGATTTCAATGTTGTTTACATCTATGCAGTCCTTGCTGTTGTCCTGGAAGCTTGCATTGCTCGACTCCCACATTGTCTTAGCATCTCTGTACAACAACAGCCTCTTAAATGAATTTTGAATGACAAACATAAGTTAAAAATAAAGTTGAACATGTTCAAAGCTGTTTTATTTTCTAAGGAGTGGGACGATTACTATACAATCACATTCCAAGCATGATCCATGCTGCTTTGGAACAGGTCAACCAATCTGACCACACAGCTGTCCTCATCACTCACATACAACCCTGTAGGGGCTTCAGTGTCTTCTGATGGCGCACATTAAAACAAAAAAGTTATATAATATAAAAAAGAAAAAGAAAAAAAGAAAGTCTGGCTCACCATCATTGTTCAATCCTTTAAAGTTGTACACAGGAAATACCAACCTCTGCCCCCGAGCCCTCCCCCTGACAAGAACAAATATGGCAGCTGTGGGAACAGCTTTAAGATACTTTGTCTCAACACATAAATGTTTTTGTACAACTTTGACGATGTGACCAGTGTAGTGTCACAGTGACTACGTGATTGCAAGATGGAAACCAGAGAAAAGCATGAAAGATTAATGTCCGACAAGTTTCTGATTGAGGTTCAGTTTTAAACTGAAGTCTGGTGGAGAAACTCCCATGATTTTGTTGGAATGGTTGTATCATGGATGGTATATTTTTTAACAGAGTGTGTATGAACGGTTAGCACTTAGTAAAACAGACCTTGTTCCGGACCTAATCAGTTTCGTGAGAAGTCTTCTATGAAAGGTACCACATAAACAAGGTTTGATTTGCTGAATGACTTTTCTTTCTATTGGACCAAATGTTGGCGTGACAAAAACAACAACCTTTTGTTAGTGGTACTGCAAAACCTTTAAGCGCCAACAGACACCACAAAGTCAGCCAGTATTGACAAAGGGATACTTTAAGCCACAGGAGTCGTTCTCGGATATCTGAGGCAGACATACAGGAGTCGTTTTTATTCATTTGTAGTGGGGGTCTGAAACTATGGAGGACCAGAAGTGCCAAAATAAAATAAATAAATACATCACAAAAATAATTATTTAAATGTGTCATTAATTAATTAAAATTTAAATTAAATACAAAAATGTGTAATTAATTCATTAAAATACCAATTCATTTTATGGAAATATATATATATTTCACAATTTAATTCATTATTTCATGGTCCTGTGTTGCAGTGCTTCATGAGTTTATTTTATCTGTCAAACTCGCCCATCAAAGTCGGTGGGCGGATCCTAACACCTGATTGGTTACCCTGCACATCAAGTCAAGGCAAATCGATTCTGTATAATTGGTCGGAGGGTGCAGAAATAACTGACAATTTCATTAAATTCCTCTGCTTTACACGCTATATGCTCGGGGTCAGCAGGTCCTGATTCCACATAGTCTGCAAGTTCTAAAATATCTCTCACCAACTCCCTCGAATGTTCATGGAGAGCCTCCACCAACAAAGCCACCATGTTTAGAAAGACTTCAGACCAAAGCGGTGGATTAGACTACATTCGAGTTAGCCCCGCCCATCGATTTTGATGGGCGGGTTTGACAGATATAATACATTTATGAAGCACTGCAACACATGACCATGAAATAATTAATTAAATAGTGAAATAATTATATGTATATATATTTCCATAAAATGAATTGGTATTTTAATGAATTAATGACACATTTAAATAATTATTTAATGACGTATTTATTTATTTAATTTTGGCACTTTTAGTCCTCCATATAAAACCACATGCTGTTATCTCGCGTGCTGTCCCACTGTTTTGGCTCTTTGAGGCGGAAATCGCACGTTGCCACTTTGATTAAGCTGCGGCATTTGTCACTTTGTCAAAGACAGCGTTTTTCATAAGTTTGTGCCAAATGTGTCGACACTCAGTTAAATACTCTCTCAGAGGTCTGTACTCTGTGGTGGACAGAATAAAATCTGTTTGATCTAACCACTTTCACGCATTCATCATTTCTGCACCAATAACATGACAATTTGTCAAACTTCTTCAAGGATAGTTTTTGAAAATTGTGATTAATCGTGATTAATCAGATAAAATAAGAGTAGCTTTTACTCTGACATTTTTGCAAGCGGGTTGGGTGCGGGTGTATTGATTTGTTCTACAAGTGTCGGGTTCCAGTTAGGTCTTGCAAAACGCATTATGTCAATCACAACCCTCGGAAGTATTGGACTTGAAGTGTGTGTGTGTGTGCATGTGCACAGCCAAAGTAGGCCAGCGAGTCCAGCTGAATCGTCTTGCATAGCTGTGAAGCCAGAAGAGGCCCTTTGTACAAGGACGCAGCCCTGCAGCGTGGAGGAGCAGAAAGTGGTCAGTCAGTGTGTAGGAAAGGTTTAAGTAAAAGATGCATGTCGGACGTTGAAAGCCCAGCACACTGGTCTCCGCTGCCGCTTTTCCAAGACCAAACTTCCTGTCCTTGTTGGCCTCTTAATTCTCTCATTTTGTATTCATCAGTGGCTGGGGCCATTCTTCTATACCCTACTGCGTAGTGCCTTACTGCCTTACTGACTCCCAGCTCAGGGAGTCTGCCCACGGCGTCGATTCGTCTCAGCCAGAGCACGTGTTCATCTTTCATCTGCTGTCAGCTGCAGCTGACACTTGCATTCCTCTGAGATGACCAGCATTCTTTTTTTTTTTTTTTTTTTTTAGATATAAGCTTGCGGTTTTAGAGAAAAACAGGATTGAAAAGCTGTGTATTGCCGTTAAATAAAATGTTTGCAGCTGCGATGGGAAACACTGTTGACGGTGACATTTTAGGAAAACGGTTAGCCTTTATCAATGAAATGTTGAGCGATCTTTTGCCATTATGATTTGAAAATGAAAAACTAACACCAGTGCCACATTTGCATTCAGCGATCTGATGTAAATTAACAAGGCTTTGTGCAGTATACCGCATTCAAAATAGACCAATATGAAATCACGTCAGGGAAAGTTTCTGGGAATCTGTTTTGAATTTTGCCGACATTCTTGGTAATAAACAATAAAAGGTTCCATGGAAATGTTTTGGAATGCATTATGCCAACTTTCAACCACACTGTCTTTTGGTTTGAGTGCAAACCTAATGAAAACAGGCAACAGTAATACACTATTATTTCATAGCCCCATGGAAAGGTTCTGAATCCACCACATGGTTAAGCTTAACTAAATACTGGTTCTAATTATTGTCGGCTGAAACTAAACAGTGTCGACAGCATAACTAAGACAGATGTGATCTACTGAAGCTAGCATGTTGTTAACCACTTCATCGTTATTCTTCTCTTCGCACTGTTGTCATCCCCTAAATCGTCGCTCTGCCTCGACTCCAGATAGAATCCCCAGCTGATTATTTCATTTTTAGCTTGTCTCGAGGTGGTGCTTGTACCCACAGTTTAATTTCCTGCTGTGATTCCGACTGGTGGAGCTTGGCTTCGGTCCCTGTGGTGTAGCTGTAATCGAGGCAGACTTGGGTCATTAAAGGTTACACCGAGTGCGTCTGCTGCTCACATAACAGTCACCATAGCTCCGACCAAATTGCTCGCAGCCACTTTGACTGAAGCGGACAGGACAGTGATTACACGGTGACATATTCCTACATGTCTTAGGCCATCGCATCCTGCACAGTTTATGAGACAAACAAGTCCCTGCTTAGGGTAATCCTGACCACATGAGACGTTTGACTAAATATCTATGATCTAAATGTACGAAACAACCCTAAACAAAAAACTGTCGCCCATATTCAACTTAATGCCCTTTTTTTGAAATAAAAAGAAGAAGCCAATCTCGTGGTCATCAGATTTTAGAACCATTTTGAACTTAATATGCAGATCATGACGTCGTTGGCAAATATCAGACATCAGCCATGACAGCGATATTTTCATCAGTTATCGGCAAAAAATTCCACATCGGTACAGCCCTAGTTGAATGAATGCATCAATCTTTGACTCTTTTGACTCTATCTGACTCTTTTGACTCTATCTACTCTGTCCAAACTAGCTCTCATTATGCTTTGTAAAGTATGCTCGATATGCATGATACTGCCGCAGTCTCTGTGTCCCCGGCAGGTGATGACCACTGCGCCAGGAGCTGGATTGTGCTGTCCTGGGGGTCTTGGTGTCATCGCTTGTCCCACCACCACGCCTAGGACCTGGACTTGTCCTATCGGCAGATTGTCCATCGGGATAGGCTCTTGCCTTCCAAAGCATGGACACTTACAGCCCACACGGACAGCAGCCTTGAATTATTTCCTATTCTTTGTGTTTGTATCCGTTTTGTGAATGCCTGGTTGGTGTATCTGTTTTTCACTCTGTCCTGTCTGCCACCCTGGCTCACTCTACTCCTTTCTCTCTTTCTCCTCTATTTTTGTATTTCACCCCAACTACTCATAGGCAGATGATGGCCCTCTGGAGTCTGGTTCTGCCCCAGGTTTCTTCCCACAGGGGAGTTTTTCCCAGCCACTGTCGCATCTTGCTTGCTCCGGGGGCCCAGTTGGTTCTCTCTGATTGTATAAAGCGCTTTGAGACGCCATTGGTTGTGATTTAGCGCTGTACAAATAAAAGTTTATTATTTATTTATTATTATTATCATAATGCCTTATGATTGGAGTGATAATCAATAATGCAATAGACTGTATAAGAAAGTGCTCACAGCCCACATTCATCACAGTCCATTCACTGTGAACACCTGTACCAGCTGTAGCAAACTGTCTGCTGCGTGCTCAAGTGACATGTTTATTCTGCTCATTACCCACCTGTGTCAAATAGGACACTCAAAAGCAACAAAGGAACAACTGATAAACCGGCAAGCTGCAGCGCAGATCGTCGACGCAACCGTAGCCGCTAACGCAACCCCATTATCGCTGGAGACGGAGAGAGAAGGCGTCAGACGAGGGGCCCTGAGAGACTGTTTACTCCTCACAGTCACGGCTCAGAGAAACAAGCAGCGATGGGCAAAAACACACACGCACACGCACACACACACACACACACACGCACACACACTGAAAAGTCTTTCCCGCAGTCTTTCCTGACACGAGTGGAGACGAACCCTGAGAAGAGGGACGCTGACCTGATTGGAAAGCTTCAACGTGCCATGTGAGAGCACCCGGCAGAGGCCCTGCTGCTTTCTCGCCATGCCCTTTGTGCGACGCTCCTGTTCATCCACCCACTTGGCATTAGTCAGCAGGTTCGGAAAGACAGACTCATTTCGGGCCCGATCAGACAGGATGTGCGCTCGGCAAAGAGAGGCTGCCTATTAGACACGCTCAATGCTACATCTAAGGTTATGTGATACACTTGGAGCTCAACGCTGCCGGCAAAGACTTTTCCAAAACACACCACTGCATTATTTTTCTCTTCTAACTATTAAATAAACCTTTACAGAGAGACAGACAGATAGATACATAGATATGTTTATATATGCGTCAAACATCCCGATTGGTGCCCAGCCCTCATGGGACACTGATCAATACATTTGTCAAATAATATTCCCACATTTACATCCAAGATAGCCACATGACTACACAACAAAGAAAAACACAACACAACCTATAAAAATAGGGACAAAAATGGTTTGTCAGATAGGATGCAAAACACTTTGTCGCCGACACCTTACAGGCCTTTTTCTATAAATTCAGCCAAAGCAAAAACATAATTTTCAAACAACCAGCACAGAATCTCACTGTCATAATAAATACAAATAAATAGTCCAGAATAAATCAGGACTTTAACTGAATTGATTTAAAAAGAGTATTCCTTAAATCACAATATAAAGGACAAACACCAACAAAACCAAAATGAAATTCATCTTCCACCACCCGGAGATCACAAAATTCATACAAACGTAGAAGAGTGGGAGGAGCCTGATAACCACATTGATAAACTGCTTCCTGCTATGTAAAGAACAAAATATGTACGAAAATCTCCCACCAGCCCTTTGAAAAAAAAAATGCTTGATGTACTATCCTGTTTATGATTGACATCAAACTCGTGGGTCAAGATAAACCACGGCTGACTTCCCGCTCGACGTATTTCGACAGAAACCAAAATCAAATTTGCAGCGGGAGGAATTTCACCCGCCCCCCAGTCATATTTGTCAGTCACGGCTTGTTAGAGCCGCCTCAGCAGCGGAGCGGCAATCGCAGAGGAGAAGCTCAGACATTGTAAGAAAATGGCGCAATAAAGATCGAGTGGAAGAGAGGAAGAGAGGGTCAGCTATTTTGGTTCATATTGTAATTCCAGGGAGGGGGGGGAGTGGGGGAGGGGAGGAGGGGAGAGTGGGGTGAGTCAGCAAAAAGAGGAGCTGGCCGAGCGAGGAGGAGGAGAGAGGCTATCAGCGGGAGTGACAGATGGTCGGCGTGAAGGGGAGAGAGCGAAGGACGAAACAAATTTGGGCAAACTGCTGCTGCGCGGCGTTAACGCTCTTCAAAGTTCAGAGGGGCCTTGTCGACGGAGCGGAGGGGCAGGGGGCGGGGGGTCGGGGTGGGGCGAGGAGAGCCCATGGGCTGGTTGTTCGGCGGGACAGCGCTGCTATGAGCGTTACGTAACAGGTCTGCAACCACAGCCAACAAGGTGGAAGCACTTGCAGAACGAGGACAAATGCAGGCTTGAGCAAAACAAACAAACAAAAAAAAAAAATGAAAAGTGCCAAAAAGGTTTTCTTTTTGTTGGAAAATGTGCAATAGGAAATCAAAAAGGAGAAAAAAGGAGGTTATGATAAAAGCTGTGTTTCCATGACCCTAGGATTTGCGCAAAACCAAAATATGGCAATAAAAAACTGGTGATGGAAGCAGCTAAAGTTGGAAAACCTCTCAAATATGGCTAAAAGGTTTGACACGTATCCATATGGAGATACGCAATGTTAGAATAATGAAATGAAATAGTTTGTAAATGGTGAACATTACTCAGACAAATTTTCTCATATCCTCCCAATAGGTGTACAGTACTGTATTTACTTTACCCATAATAATTCCTCAGGGCCTATTGAGGAAGCTCACCTAGACTGAAATCAAGCACATTTCCAAGATCAAATGAGCCAACTAATCCTTGTGAACCACTCCACGATCTCCAGTTACAGGTTGACAAGTCCAATTCAACAGCGTTCCGTCACCCGAAATCCAGCTGCACCAGAAAATAACTACTATTTTCTGAGTTTTTTTGATTATCAGTCTGTTTTATTCTGATGATGACTAGATGTCACATCTGGAACAAGTGTGTATTGCTGATGTACCTTCCATTTGTTTTTAAGCGAACGTCGTGTTTTCTGTGCACATACGGCAACTCGCAACTCAAGAAAAAGCGATTTTAAGAGGCGCTACTAGACCAGGGGAGGGCAAACTGTTCGACTGGTGTGGCCACAGCAGGTTGTAAAATGTGCCAGAGGGGCCGGAGCAGCAGCAGATGGATGGAGTGTCTTGGTGAGCCACCTCATATGAGGAAAAATATATTATGAGATATGTAGAAAACATGTTGCTTTAATGACAATTGAAAATGAACCAAAGCAAAGTTACAACCAAATCAGTGTCTTCGAAGTCCCACGGCGTTTAGCTCTTTATTGAAATGACTCTGAAAACACTGAAAAAATAGATGAAATACAGCTATTTTATGAATTACTTACTATTAATATCATTTCTCCACGTTCGGCGAGACGGATTTAAAAGCTTAACGGGCCACAAATGGCCCCCGGGCCGTAGTTTGCCCATGCCTGTACTAGGCTCAAAACACAGTGGTAGTCGTGCAGTGTTGAACGCAGCCTTGCAGAGGTTCATCGCGGATGACAACAACGACACGGTGACACACTGGATACAACTTGACCTCAAGATCCAGTGTGTCACTGTGTGCGTGCAACTCCAGTCGAGACGAAACGACTCATCTACTATGACTCAAGCGAATCACGTGTATTAACCCAGAGCCTCCAGAGTGAGGCAGGCTGCAGGGCAACATGCAAAATTAATCCACAGCCAAATTATGGATCTTTTAATTGTAAGTTACAAAAAAAAAAAAAAAAAAAAAAAAAAACGAGAAGAGGACTTAATTAATTAAACTTTCACATATCTACACGACCGTTGAGTTTTGGGTCGCTGACTCATTTCTGAATTGAACTCCATTAAAAGCAGCTTCATGAAATAATCTACTGGAATGCTGTAAGAATATGACTAGTGAATGAAAATCAGTCAGGATGTGCTGAACACATTATGTGGCTTTGACAGTTGTTGCCTTGAATGTCTGTTTGAATGTGATTTTAGAGAATGAATATCAAGTGTGCAGTATGCAGCCGTCATTGCAGAAGTTGAATGCTTTAAAATTGGTAAATACTGCGAACATTTTCGAAAACAAAGCTTTGTATTATAATCCCACTCTGCTAAACTTACTAATTAGACATTGGAAATGGTTCTCATTCAACACTAAAATGTTCCCGTACTTATTCAGCATATCTTGACTGATTTCCTTGCACTTATAATGATTGCGCAGCATTCAAGGTCATTATTTCAGAAAACTGGTCATAATTGAGATCAAAGCAGAAACTAGTCAGTGACCCCAAACTTTCGAACGGTAGCGTCTCTCAACGCGTTTGACGAGGGAAGTTTCACAGTTAGAGAGTGTCCATCTTTTTGTTTTTTTTTTTTTTTAACTTTCTTTCTTTTCCTGTTAACTCTAAGCTAGAAATCGCCAGCAACATATCCACAGCAAGTCGCAAAGTTTGACTCTCTGGGTTCCGACTTTTAAGTGGCGATCTGACATCAACCCTCAAAAAGCAGACACAGCAGCAACCTGAAGTCCAGGTGCTTCACCTGACGGTGTGACCAGCAGCAGTCCAGGTGTCATCATTCCCATCAGACAGTCACAACCCTTCCAGGCCCGACTCGGCCCATCACGGGGTGTCAACCAAGGAACAAAACAGCCGGGGGGCAGAAAAGTAAAAATGAAGGCTTTTACAGCTCCTCTCCTTCAATCGCCATGAATAATTCAAGCTGCTTTGCCAGCCTGAGAGCATTTTTTTACTTTCCCTGAAGCATGAAAACGCAGCAGAGCTCCACTCCAACTGCCAGGGGGTTCATAAGCGTCTCATACCTAACTTAAATTCGGGCACGATTATGACAGGATCATACAAGGCCACACAAGTGTAGTGTAGGTGCTGCCCCCCCCCCCCCCAAACCTCCGCACCCGCCCCTGCCTGAAAGCAAGACGTAACGTAATGTGCAAACGCCACACTGAGACGTGCACAATACGTTTTGTGTGAATGGTGAATCTAAAATCTGTGACTGGATTTCTACAGCCAGAAGACCAACGGAGGGTTTCACGCGAGGCCCAAATGAGCTTTTGACAGAAATATAGCTGTACCTTCACATTTTGGAGGAAGACAGGGGAGCTCCGCTCCGGGGAATTTGGATAATCCACCAATCACCATTTAGGAAGGCGCTACCCAATCAGTCAACAATCAAGCCACCAGCCAATACTGATCAGCAAGTTGTACACAGGCAAGTGGATTGCTTAGGACATGACTTTGTAATTATTAACATCATTGTCATTTTTTTTAAGTGTTACTTTGTTATTAGTATCTTAATATCTATTCTATATTTTAGGGATTTCTTTGTCAGGCCTGGAAAATAATTGGTGTGTCACCCTATGGACACACCATGAATTGAATGTCTTTTCTTTCAGTCTCATGACTATTGACATTACAGTTTCTCACTGAAGGCATCAAAACTACATATGAACACACATGGAATTATGGAGGAAACAATAAAAGTGCAAAATAACTTTATAACTTTTACATTTAAACTCTTCAAAATAGCCACCTTTCATAAAAATGATTTAGATGCATTGAACATGTTTTTATCATAATTACATATATCCTGCTCATATATTTTATGTCGTCCGTATCTATCTGCAGTGAAAAAAAAAAATATGCATGAGAAGGTGTGTCCAAACTTTTGACTGGTAGTGTATGTATATGTATATAAATGGAGCTTTTGTTCTTTGTGAATAATGACAAATTTGTAAGATGTATAAAATGTGAATCAAAACATAATTTAATTTTAACAAACTATACTTTAATCTCCAGTTATAATAATTAAAAAAGGCATCACTGCACACAGCTCAAGTGACACTGTGCTGGTGGAACACACAGGGTCCATGAGAATCCCCCTCAGTCCATCTGAATCACATCACACTGCACATCCCTAAGTAAGTTATATTATGTACATTAGACCCCCACTGCCCCCTCCTGTCAGCTTTTGTCGCAGCGCCAGAACTTGCCGTGAACGCCTGGTGTTGAAAAGCCGAAACTGCTCCAGAAGCCTCAGCAGGAACGAGAGGACACAGACGCCGTCTGTCAGGGCACTACATAATAAATTCAACTGACAACTTCTGCATCAGCACTGCTGGGTATCTGCCTTTTCTGAATGCACGGCTGGATCACTGAATATTAGCTCATGACAAACAGCAGTTGATCGATCAGATCACCCCGACTAGGAGACCGCATCATTCAGCCCCCTCACTGTGTTGAAAGAGTTCAACAAAAGGGTATTTTGCAACCGCTGTGGCAGATTGTGACACAGATTCTGCTGTCCTGCACCCTGGACACCCTTTTCCTGGCTGTGGAACACTACAGATTCAAGTCCTTTACTCAAGTTGAAGTAAGAAAGAACAGATTTCTTCATATTTGTTTGCCATTAATAAACCAAGACAAGGAAAAAAAAATAAAAAAAGTTGTGACACAGTAATGTGGACTGAAGTGACCGGAGTGACCCCAAAGCTGAAGAACTCTAAAATAATCTGCCTCTGAAATATCATCCACTTTTATATCAAAATACAACAACAGCATAGTTCAAATATCTCCACTTCAAGCCACAACAACAAATTGACTTTAAACAGAATTTGTATCTTTTAAGCACAAAAGCAGCAAGCGTGTTTTCCAATGTAAAAATTAGAAAGTAGAGATATACGTGTACAGATGTAGGGTGTAAAAGTAAAACGCTGTCAGAAAAAGAAATGCTCAAGTCAAGTACAAATACCTGAAATGTATGCACAGTAACAAAGTACTTCCCACCTCTGACCAACAGAAAAGTTTGCTACCGTTGTTTCTCTTTGAGAAATTAGCTGTGTATTAAAAAAAAATCTTGTTCTTAAAAGGAAAATGAAGAGAGAAGTTGAGCCACATGGTGGTGAGGAGGTTAGCACTCAGTGAAAAGTTGTGGGTTCGATCCCCGGGGGGGGGGGGGTTCTTCCTGCAGTCCTAAAACCATGCACGTGAGGCCAACCAGAGACTATTAGTCGCGCTAGGGTGCGAGTTCGAGTCTGAATGCCTTTCTACGCATCCTTGCAATAAACTGACAAGAAACTGACTGCAGGGGAAACAGCAAAACGCGGACGCCTTACTACTGGGCTTCTGCTGAATGCAGGAGACCCCAAGCAACCACCCGGCCAACAGTTCAAGCATTGAGCGGAACAAAAAAAAATGACCAGAACTTACCTGTAGCAGCAATCAGAGGTCGGCCATCACGATCCAGTCACATAGAAGAAGAAGAAGAAGAAGAAGAAGAAAGAACATCACATCAGTCAAGACCACTATTGCTTTGCTGTACACAGTAGGCAGCTGTGCTGCTGAATGTTCTGCGCTGGTCCAGTTGGAGCGGGTCTGGCGCTCACATTTCATCTCCAACATGCTGCGCATCTGGGTAAAGTCTAACCGCACAGGGGAATGGATGACATATCCCTGGTGAAATGTTGCTCGGGGTAGTAAAGGAACATCACGCGAGCAGTAAAAAAAAAAAAAAAAAGAAATAAAGAAAAGCTGCGCAGGGTCAAGCTAAGCACTTTGTCTAAACCCCCTGAGGTGGATCATAAATGTCATCGGTGTGTTTTTGGTAGTTCCACACTGCGCCGTGATTTATTCCGACGGGGTTTTCTTTCTGCACTAAAAAAAAACACTGAAAGAAAGAAAAAAGCAAACAAAGATTCAAAGGCAAACTAGGCTAAACACTGACAAAAATCCAGATTAGGATCTTGTTGGTTGAACAGCTGCTGGCACGAACAAGACCCACAGATCTTTATTTGCAGACAGAATCCTAAAAACACTCATTACAATGTGACATTGTTTGAGTTGCTTTTCTCCAAGGTCATGATGAAACAAATTATGGGAGGAAATGTAAATATTCACATATTTGGCCGTGACCTCCTGACTCCAGACGGATCACGTGTACTTGTACTTGCACTTGGGTGCAGACAGAGCAGTTCAGCAGTCAGGAATGGTTAACCTGCCAACATGCTTGAAGGCCAAACCTTGCCGGGTTTCTGTGTGGCTTGGTAGAAAGCGGATGTGGAATGTTTCTGCAAGTTTCCCGCACTGTGTTTTAAAGACCACATACATTTCTACAGTGTCTCTAGAAGGGTGAAGAGTTTGGCAAACAGCAACCGACGGCCATTTCACAGCAGTAATATTTCTGCTTAGTCTGAGTTTCCTCTTTACCAGGAAACAACTGTTAAAGGTTAAGTGTGTAATATTTGGATACCTGGATTGTCCACAGCAGGCTTCCTTAGAAATATGACGGTGCAAGATGGCAGCTAACTGGGAACCCTTGATCGATGTATATTGTTATATACATATAAGAACCATTCTAAGTGTAGGAAAACCAAATTACTTTTACTGTACCGTGACCATACACTTTAATCTATTTATTTATGGGCCGTATGTTAAGCTTTTACCAATGTAAAAATCATAAATTAAGCCTATTTTACACACTGGACCTTGAAGTCACTCAAATGCCACAATACAAGCAACAGGTTTATTATATGGAATATGTAGGCAGTGGATTTAAGTTTGGATTGTCATTGTTTTCTAGTAGTTTCTCATAATGATGTCCTAAAGATTGATGACTTTGACCTGATTTAGTTATTTATTTATTTTTATCATTGGCACTGTCAAGTCCAAGAGACAATGCAACGTGTGGGGATTAAGCGGAGTAAAGTGTGACATTAAAAACCAACAGTGGTCCCGCGACTGAGCAAGAAGAGGATTAAGCCACAAAAGGAAGATTAGCAGTAGCGCAAAGCTACTTAATGTGTAATGAAATAAGCTCATCAATGTCCAGTCATCACGTCACAGTGGGAACATTTCACTCCCATAAAACACTTCTGCCACAGTTTACGCCGCCCCTCCGCGCGTCTAATTTAAATTTCTGCCCAGAGTCTTCGAAGACATTTTTCAGATTTGGAAGGTAGGACTCGGTAAGGAGTTGACCTTTGGAACAAAAGGCTTTGGTTAACACGTAACGTGACCGAACTACACGTTCCATGAGGAAGAGAGTCACTCACCGACTTTGCAACAAAAACAAAAGGTCAAGACAAACGCAGGGCCGGCTTTCCTCCTCAATTCACCTACATCCTGCTGTCCCCTATTAGACTTCTGACTGACGCGCTGTGTGTGTGTGTGTGTGTGTGTGTGTGTGTGTGTGTGTGAGCATGTTCGTGTTTGTTTCTTGTTTGTGTGGCACAGCTCTCGCTCGCTTGGCTGAACTTTAAATTTGTAATCTGCACAGCGCTGCAACCCCTGTGATCAACAACTCTGTTTTTCCAAACTGCAGGGGGTCCGTCTTAGGGAAAAGTCAAAGAACTTTATTTCTTTTTTATTTTCCCCTCCTTCTCAGCCAGAATACACACACACACACTCACACAGACACACATGCATGCACGCACACGATTGCTCCAGGTTGCTTTTTCCCCCCAAAATGGTGATTAAAATCAGTGAGCCTCGAGGGCAGCGAACATATCAAGTTCAGCCACAATTATTAATCTCTGTGTTGATTTTAGGCTCTATTGTTGTTTTTTCTTTCCATTATAGGAGCCAGATGGAAAAAAAAACCCAAAACATGCTAAATCAGTTAAAGAAAACAGAATCACATGGTTTTAGCACTGCTGTATCGGAGCACTGGACTATTTTAAGACACAGTAGCTGCGTTTCTATGCAAAACCTAAATATGGCAATAAAAAACTGGTGATGGAAACACCTAAACTTGGAAAAACTCTCAAATATGGCTAAGAGGTTTTGGCACTCTCATGAGATGTTTTTTTTTTTTTACACGTATCCACATAGAGGTATATCGCAAAAGTGTCATGGAAACACTTTTTTGGCATTTACACATCAGCGGACGTGACGTACAGGGTCACGTGACCAGTTCACATGAAGTGATAATGGGGCGTTCTCGCGATTTACAGTCTGCGCTTCACACCATTCAAAGGAAAAAACCCCAAAAACCGCAATTGTATTTTGTGGAAAATTTTAGAAAAATCGCTTCGATTTTGCGAAAAACGCAGCTACTGTTGCATTTAAAGACCCAACAGTGCTTATGTGCTGTTTGACGGGTTCCGAAGGTTACGGGGTGAATAAGGTTCGGAAAAGTGCAACTCTCAGTGGTGTTGCAATTCAAATGTTGCCCTCAATAGAATGTGAATATCTTGTTTGTTCCTTCTAGTCTATCAATATTTCATTTAATTCCTTTTTTATCAATATAATCTCCATTCTTTTCTACTGTATAGTTGCTGCAATTATGCTAATGTCCTCAATGTTGGATTAATAAAGGCTTCTTCCTCTTCTTATCAAAACATAATGTAAAGCAATTTGTAAAACTGCTAACGCGACAAATGTCATGTGAAGTGTCGCGTCCGGTCGCGGTTCCATCTGTTGCTGTTGCGCACACAGACTCACACCACCACCACCGCCACCACAGGGACAAGACTCAAGCAGAGATTTCCAACCCAAACTCATTTTTCATCCCCCTCCTCGACTCGCCCGCCACCCTCAAGGAACAAAGCGGCGCACACTCCACCCCTGTTGAGACCAAACACTGCCTTTTTTTCCGGGATGATGGGATTAGCATGCTTCCCTCCTTGTCTGACGGCTCCAAAAATGCACTCCTCCCTCTGACAAACGTCGAGCGCTCGCACAAAGCACGGCCCTCATCACGAGCGTCAGACTCAGAGAAATACCGAACCTCCTTTCCCTCCATTGTGCGCGTAGAGCACAAGTGTGTTACGCAAGTTAAATCATTAGAAAGCTTTCAAAGAGGAGCCAGACAGGATGAGAAACAGGGGTACTTCTGATAAAATGCAACAAAGCACCGCATGAAATTGTTTCATCGCGTGTAATTATTGTGGCTGGTGAGCCTGCAAGGAGTTGGCGGTCCGCAACAAAAGTTAGTTTTAAATGGAAATTACAATGCTGTCAAAACAGTTTGAAAAATTACTAGGTCGGGCACCAAAATGCAAAACCATGATATTGAGTAAGTTATAAGATGTCAGGTGTGTTAAAAGAAAAAGGAAAAATTGAAACAAAACAACGAGAAAACGCGCCAAGATCAAAGCTGACACACTGACATTGAAATTGAAACCCAACAGATTGTTCGTTCAGGCTCCGGTTTTTCAGTTTAAATAGCAGAGCGGGCCTTGGTTGACATATGTGATCAATATGCTTAAGGTAAAAAAAAAAAGAAATCAGCTTTGGTCTCAATCCAGCATTAAGACCAGTTGGAGGGTCCGCAGTGGCGGCGCCAAAGCCTCTTGTTTACTTCTAAGCCCTATTTCCCTTCAAATCAGGGTGAATCATCTGATTACATCAGAGGATCCAATTAGCCTAATGTGTCTTTGCCGAAAATCCCACTGAAAAATTTAAAAATACAACTCTTTTGTTTAGTTTTTTTGTAATATTATTCACCATGCTAGCGCGGTCATCTTTCACCCTGTGACAGACAAACAATAGTGGGAATTCAAATCAAGGCATGATATGTGTGCTCGCAGTCCGTGTATCATTGGTTTCTTTGTTTTTTTTCAAGTAAATCCAAATCCAAAAAAACCCCTGGAATAATGACTCATTTTTTCCATATCTGTTTTAAAAACCAAAATGGAAAACACGGATAATTGAAATTTACGTTCAATTAGAAAATGGAAATAACGAACGGGCCAATTGTCCAATTTGGTTACTTGGAGTGTCCAATTTGGATACTTGACCAAGAAGTATTTTTACTACGTGAGATTTTTTTTTTTTCTTGCGAATGGGAAAATTGGCATCAGGCATCACAAAAATGCAAACACGTTTGTCTTTTTCAGAGAAGGTAAAAGAAAAGAAAAAAGTAACAAAAAAAATCACACACGGATCACACACAACTTGGCTCAAATCGCCCGTTATCCATTTTGCCAATTGAGCGCAAAATCGCAGCTAATGAAAATGATTTTCTATCCGTTTTTTCATTTTGGTATAAGCGGATATTGAGAAAATGAGTCAATATTTTGTTTTTGTTTCGTTTTTGGTTTTATTTTGAAAAACGAATGACCGAATGATACGCGTATTTGCTCGCACAAAGCTGCTACCACAACAAACAGGCCCGCGGCAGCCTTTCAGCCACAATGGCTTCCGCAAAAATATCGCAAGAGTCTGCAAAAATAACAACTCAGTCAGGATTTAGCGTTGCACAAGACCCCCCTTTCGCCCTTCGCATCAGTTTAACGTGAACAGACAGCCACAAGATCAGAGTAGGAGTCCTTGACACACAGGAAGGCAGAACGAGCACAAAGGAAGAAAAAAAAAGGGAGAAGAGAAAGCAGAGTAAAAAGGAGTAAAGTGCAACGCGCGTGTCGCCACGGGAACAATTGGTGACATGATAACAGTTAAAAGTGGCGAGCCGGCCCGGCACGGAGAAGTTCCACAGCTTTCTTTTCTGCAAGTCGAACTGCTCGACTTCCTTCTGTCCGAGTGTCTGGCTCTGTGATAAGCCGAGAGGAGAGGGAAGTGTGACTCGGAAACTGTGGGCAGCTTTTATTATACGTGCATGTTGGCTAACAACTTGGCTTGTTTTTTTTTTTTTTTAGCAAATACAAAACCCGACGCGTACAAACAGCATGTCGATGGCTGTCTGTTCGGGAAGGGGTCGCCCGCCGGCACTCAATTGGTGAATCAGGAGGTCCGGCAGCAACAAAGAGGGGGTTGTTGCAGTGGGTCACAAGGAAAAAAAACAAAAAACAAAAAACAAAAACATATTCAAATACACAGAAACAAGCGGTTGTCGGTACCGAATGTTTAACTTATACCAAAATTACACCACAAACCGAAGAAAAAGGGGAAACAGGGAAACTGAAAGTGACGCAGCTGTCTATAATTCAACCACAGACTTTGCTAAAACTCTGGAGAGAGTTACATCCAAAGTGCACGCACTCTTTAGTCCCACTGCAGTAGTTGCAAGTAATATCCAAATAACGGAATGCAAGGGAATCCCAGTCCCCGTCCGACCGCACGCACAAACACAACCTTGATGTGAAATGAGCCCTTTGGTGCCGTGACTTGCTTCCTTTGTCCTCAGCGGTCAGGACGGCATCCTCCCGCTAAATGAACAGAAGTAAAGAGAAATGAAACAACTGTTCTCTCATAGGGGCAATTCATTGCACGCACATGCTGGTTGGTTGACACTGCTCACAAAACAACACAAAAAGCTCCTTGAGATCTTAAATATTTCTTTTTTGTTTTTAAAAAAATGGGCTTAAACGGAATCTACACTCTTATGCAGGTTTTTGATTTTAAAATCAGATTTATTGAGCTACTTGCTTGTTCACATAAAAAAATCAAAATGGTGATGGTTGTGTTCCTTTTTTTTTTTTTTTTTTTAAATAGTATCCTTATTCGGGACTGAGCCACAGCGAAGGCCTGCTCTCATTTTCAATTTCATTTGGGGACATGGACGCGCTCAGTGCTCGCTGCAGGGTTGGAGGCCACTGAGGATGAGCACCTGCAGCACAAAACGAAATTATACATACGACCCCTTTTAAATTCAAAGTCCTTCTTTTCTTCCCTTCATTTGAAAGGATTCCTTTTGAAAGTCAGCATTTGTTCCTTTGCTGAGACGCACCTGAACAGGAATGTCAAGCCCCAACAAGAGAGATTACAGCCTTTCACAAGCAGAATTAGATTGTCCTGAAGGGAAATGTTTTCACTGCGGTAGCTGGCGGATTTCCGGGTCTTTCAGGCTCTCACGAGTCCCAGGCCAATCACGGGCCCCGTACATGTGAAGTTAAGGGTGCTCGAGATCTCACTGGCTATCACAACTGACTGTGGTTCGGTCACTTACAGCGGACACAGGCCAGCACATTGATGTATTTTATCTCAGCCTGCCAATAATGCCGTGCTGCAATTGTTTTTTTCAGTGGTCACTTGAGGTACTGCGATCAACTAAATCAGTTTTTTTTCCCCAATTGACTGCGTCTTCTTCTGCTGCATTATCCGGGGTCAGGTTCCTGGGGCAGCAGCCTCAGCAGAGACACCCAGACTTCCCTGGCCCCAGTCACCTCCTCCAGCTCCCAGTCAGGACCCCTCCAGCTCATCTGGCAGGGACCCCGAGGTCTCCTCCAGGCCAGCCCAGGAGGCAGATGCCCGAGCCACCTCAGCTGGCCCCCCTCGATGCGGAGGAACAGCGGCTCTACTCAAAGCTCCTCCTGGGTGACTGAGCTCCTCACCCTGTCCCTGAGGGTGCGCCCAGCCACTTGTATTCGCGATCTTGTCCTTTCGGTCACTACCCAAAGCTCATGATCGTAGGTGAGGGTGGAAACGTAGATCGCCCGGTAAATCGAGAGCTCCGCCTTTCGGCTTAGCTCCTTCTTCACCACGACAGACCGGTACAACGACCGCATCACTGCAGATGCCGCAACAATCCGCCTGTCGGGTCTCACGCTCCATCTTCCCCTCACTCGTGAACATGACCCCAAGATATTTGAACTCCTCCACCTGAGGCAGGGTGTTACAGCCGCTGCCGTTTGCTGGGAACTGTGTGTGCCTCTCTCACTCTCTCTCCTGTGCTGTGTGTGTGTGTGTGTGTGTGTGTGTGAGAGAGAGTGTGGGTGTGGCTGTGAGTACGTTATCCAGATGCTGTGCACCTGTGCTGCCGAGGGCTGAACCTGACTGAAGTATCCTCCCAGCCAATCACAACAAGGCGCCGGAAAAGAGGGAGGAAATAAAGATGCTGGCCGACCTGCATTCGGGAGCTGGCTGTAGGCGGCCGAGCTCGCGTGCCTCCGAACCTTGTGACGCGTTGAATGCTAAAACTTGTCGTTTTATTGAGGCACTGGTTTGGTTTTGGCTGAGCACAAAAAAGGAACTTTCGATTAACTGCACATCTTCTCATTCACTCACTTTAGATCTTTGTTAGCCTCACTAGTGATGGGTGCTGTTTTGTTCTGTATTTCCTTTTAGGTTAGTTAGGGTAGACAATTGGGTTTTGGTTTCCTTTTTTTGGACTAGCTAGGAAAGCTACTTTAAAACTTCTAAGAAGCCTCTTTTTGTTCTTTCTCCTCCCCGTTTTGACCAGCACCCATGAAGTTCCTTGTCCAACTCAACCTTTGTTTATATCCACCATTTACTTTTGGAATAAATAAGTTTTGTTTAACCACGTTACATCTGGTTTTATGTTACTTCCTTTTCCCCTCACGAGCTGGTTGTAACACAGGGTCCCTCCACCGACCCGGAGAGGGCAAGCCACTTTTTTCCGGTGGAGAACCATGGCCTCGGACTTGGAGGTGCTGATTCTCATCCCAGCTGCTTCACACTTGGCTGCAAACTGCCCCAGTGCACATCGACTGCAATACAAAAATAAACGCATGAAACATGGTCCATGGTAAAGTAAATTTTGGACTTTTGTCGACTTTGATCTTTTTAATTTTCAGCCTTGCTGGCCCTCCACTGGCCTAATACAAAAGTGCTTTTCCCTTTCATGTTTCTAAATATTTCTTGACAAGAAACCACACTGGGCACAGTTTTACCCTCTTTCTGTTCAGTTAAAGACCTCTTTGGAGTTGGGGGCGGGGCATGGAAAAACTTTCAATCCACATCGCAATAGTTGGAAGTCTCACTCTTCCGTAAGCTACATGCTCTTTGGGAAAACTTGGAGACGAGGACAAAAAAATACCCCGCCAGTTAGGTAACACATCGGACAATTAAGGAACTTTTGGCCTGCAATGCAACAACTACAACATGTGCGAACAACTGGAAAAAAAACACCTTCTCTTGCAATGTTGGGAGTACGACGAGTACTGGTTTGGAGAATGGTCAGGAGGAAAGAAAAACCCTGGAAGAAAGCCAGGAGGAGAGCGCATGCGACCGCAGAGGGGAAGAGTGTTAGCGGGCCGAGGCAGCCAGCCAAGGAGCTGCTGGAGCTGCTTCAACTCCCAGTGTCCTGGAGTGACCTCGAACAGAGATTGAACTTGACTCGAGAAATAAACTGTTGAGTGAGCAGAATGAGTTTATGGTACAGGTTAACCATTAAACCCCATCAGGTCAGCCAAAACCTCGGCTTCTGGGCGAACAATCAGATCGAATTGATGGGAAGTGTATGAAAACACAGGCCGCTTTGTGTTTTTAGTTAAAAAAAAAAAAAAAAAGAGGCTCTGATGATTTATTGCTTTTCTTGGAGATGATGAGATTTAATACTGGCCAAAAAGAAAAAGAATATGTTCATAAGTGGTCCCCTTTCACAGTGGCTGAATTAACAAGAAGCTGCCTGAAAAAGCAGAAGTAATCAGAAAATTTATTAGGGTTGAATTTCATTGGCTTTTCCAGTGATCCAACAAGCAAAGACAACAGCTTCTGACTCCCTTTTGACTCAAAAGAAATAAAAGCCCATTTAGCTGAAGAGCAAAGATGTTAACACCTAAAAAAAAAAAGAATTCAAATCCATTAGATTCAAAATATATTTTTCTTTCGGGACATTTAAACAGACCAATTTGATTTTTGCTGTCACTTTAAGCAGTGCGTCAAGTAGCTACACTCTTGCAATGATGAGTTGGGAGAAAAGCAAAAAAAACAGCAAACTGCCCATTAACGAGAGCCTTGGCTTGTTTGTCATTGTTTTGTGCAAATGCAATCCACTCCTTGTAAAAGTGCCATTAGTGCATCTTATCATTTAATCAGCCAGACTGGTGATGAAATTGGGTGAAGTCTGCATGATAAAGATGTGTTGTCATCTTTTTTTTTTATTGCGTCGTTAAAGACTCGTAACAAAGTGAACATGCAGCGGGACTCACAAATGCCACATAAAAAATTGAATATCAGAGTTCGGATACAGATATGTGGAAATGTCGATGTGGCACATGGAAAGTGTTGCTGGATTGCATTGAATAAACATAATGAACGTGATAGACTGAATCTGAAGATTGAAAAAGAGAACGTAGATATAAAAAGGAATTGAGTCCCAGGGATTGGAATTTGGAAGCTCTGAAGTGAAACATCATCTAGGACATGAATACATTTGGCATGTTTTCCGAAAAGGTTATGCGAATAGCACCAGCTGCGTGGGTTTTAAGCACATTACTGCACCATTTGGCCATATAGATCAACACTTGTGGTTAAAATATCTGGATTGTAATTGCTGCACACTGTTGTTCTTTCCTGTGCGCCCCAGCTTATTTTGTCACAGTCTGACAGGAAGTATCAGAACAACCTCAGGGTTGATAAAAGTCTTCTGATGATTGAACCACCTTCCATCAGGTTCAACTGAGAATTCAGGACAGATGGAGGTTGAAATGAACTGTGTGCATATCAAGGCCAGTCATTGTACTTGATGCAGGCCAGGCTGTTTGGTCGACGTGGGTTTACATCCGAGTGCAACTGCTGATTTATGATTTTTATACTGGTAAAATCTTAATATACTACCCATAAATACATCTATGAACCCTCAGAACGGTTTCTAATGTATAAAAATATACTTAGCAAGGATCTTGTTTCTAGCTATCTGCCATATTTCTAAGGTCACCTGACGGCGCGTAATGTATTTAGGCTGAACGCTCTCGTCCTCAAATAAACTAACAAAGAAGAAGGTGGGCGAGGTATCCAGGTTTGTGTGCGCAGGCCACCGTTGCTCACTGGCAAGTTTGGGAGAGGGACAGCTGAGCGAAAGAGCGTTGCAATCCAAGATGTAACCACTTGATGTCGCTGTTTCTTCTTAAAAATGTCCAAATATTACACAAGTAATCTTGAAATGACAGCATGGTGTCGAAATAAGGTTACATAAGGCCAGCTCAAAAATAATCATCTTGTTCAAAATAGTTCCCAACAAATAAGTTTATGGTCCAATTAAAGAAAAACAAAAATTAGAAACTAATCAAGCGGTTTCAGTTGGATGTTTCTGTTCATCTGCCAAGAGCAACCTTAAAAGCCATCTCCACTGCAGCTCTGCCTTATGTAATTGACTGTCTAACTGGCTGACTGGTGACTGCCTTAGCCAACATTTTGTCTGCGACCACTGATGTGTGCTCAGTTTCATTAAAAGTTGGATCTTTTTTTTGCTCATCAAATGCAAACCCTCACAGCTTTTTAATTTCAAGGTCGAGCCAAAGTCCAAGACTAGATGCAATGAGCAGTGTCCAGCGGCGTGAGGTGGAAACCCAAAATAAACAGAGCTGCAGGTTTCGCATTTCAAAATAAATTAGAAAAACAGCTCTATTGCATATATTGTCAGTCAACGTGTTATGAGGACCGAATGCACACAGCGATGCTGTGTGATGGTTGACTGACATTTCCACTAATGGCAGCCTTGATGTGAAATGATCCCAAAATAACGTGCACTCCAGGTCAACTCCATCTACTCACAAGTTTGCATTATGCGAACCGCGCCATTCACATTTCACACCACGGCTGACGACGGCACACCGGCACAAGGGCACTTGTTGGAATCCTAACAGTATCACTCAGCGCTCGTATTCCTTTAACACGAGCAGTTGTTTTTCTTTGACAACTGCGGTCGGTTAAGCCTCGCACCTCCTGCTACGGTTTGTCGAGAGCTTTCTTTCATCATCACGCTCATGGTTTGTTAGCAGGATTCCCCCCCTTCCTTCCAGGATTCCCTAGCCTGCTAAAGATTTGTCGTTGCACTTAGCAATTTTGTGCATCAGGAGAGACCCAATGAGACCACACGTATTTTGTTCAGACAAATAAAGATGGAAAGATGTTACCTGCTTGACAGTTTCAACTGTGACTCCAGTCTTCCTCAGAAGCGTCATCCCATGTGCTGTTGACGCGTCATTTAACAGCTGGCCGACTTGACGGACCTATCAGAGCCCGTCGAGTCGGCCGCACCTCCCAGGCTTTGGATGGAAGGCCTTGGTTAAATAACGCGTCAGCAGCACGTCGGATTATGCTTCTGAGGATGACTGGAGTCACAATCGAAACTGTCAAGCAGGTAACATCTTTCCATTTTTTTATTTGTCTGAACAAAAGAAAAGAAAATGACTGTTTTTAGCCTGTGTGTGTGTGTGTGTGTGTGTGTGTGTGTGTGTGTGTGCGTGCGCATCTCCAGGTTTCTCTTGTTAGCAGCTGAGGGCCAATATCTGAGAAAGGTATTGACTGAAGGTCAAAGTTCAAATCAACCAAGTCCAGCGGCAAGACTTAAACTAACAGCTAGCCATGCAGACATGAGCTTATTTTTTTTTTTTAAATTCACATCGTCTCGATTATATAATTTCCTGAGGCATTTTTAGGTCCGATCCAAGACTAAGGGTGGGGCAAAAGCTGTCAGGGAGATTCTTCAGAGAGCAGCGCAGCAAATGTTCCGAAGCTGCGTCTCGCTACTGTGGGCCACTGACATCCCATTTCTGGCTGAGATGTTGACTCGCTCAGACTGTGTTTGCCGTTGTGTTTCACTTAGCAAACAATCTTGTCACAGTCTTGCAACCAAGAGTGGTGTTCAGGAAGTGGATTTGCTCAGAGACGATAGCTAAATAAGAGGGTGAAGCAAAAAACAACGGTACATTTCAAACCCACAGGCATCCATTGCATAACAACTAGGGGTGCAGGGGTTTACCGGTTTTACTATTAACCGTGGTTTTAAACGTCGTGGTTAATTTAAGCGCAGACGTTCAGCAAAACTGGTTATTTCCGCTCACAACAGTACGTCACTTTAAACTCCGGTGCGGGCCGGGACATTCCCTTTGTCTCTCTCTCTCGCTTTGTTTCCGCACGGCCCATTTAGCGGGCGTACCACAACACACACACGTTTCTTGTAGTGGTGGGAGCTCAGCTAGCTAAACAATGTTGGCTACGTTAGAATAGAGCTAATGGCAGACGTTGCAGAGCAGGCAGATAGACCGAACGAAAACGACCTCTTTCCACCAAAAAAACGTCTGAGGTCGGCAGCGTGGGAGCATTTTGGCTACAAGAAGGACGTTAATGTTTTGCTGTTCTAAAGGGAAATCCCACCATACAGTCAGACTCTGTTTATTCTTAGTCATTATTTTAGACTGTTTTGGGTACTGCACTATTTGCCTTTGAAAATGCAGCAACTGTTAGACAATGTGGGGAAAAAGCAATAAAACATATTTTCAAAGAATGCCGATGTGATTTTTTTATGTCTATAATAATAATTGTAAAACCGTAACATTGCGTTTTTTTTCTCAGACTATAATCGTACACCAAAATATGAAACCGTTGCACCCCTAATAACAACAGCCTCCCAAGTTAAGAAGACAACTCCCTTGACTGTGCTCTTATTTTTTAATTTTTTCGTTTTTGCCCGATCAATGTTTTCCTCGCAGCTCTGTCCCTCATCTCTGCCCCTCTTCTGTCTTCTTGCAGACCTTGCAGAGAAGGGGACAAGAGAAACCCACACCAAGAAAGTAGAAACGTCCTTTTTCCCTGGTCCCAGCTTGCGACAGGTGCCAGTCAGCTGTGACAGCCATAGACACTTCCGATGAAGTTTGATGAGCTGTCATGTACCCGTCGCTTCGCCCTCGCATCTATGGCAGATCAAAAGGGCCAGCGCCTCTTTTTCAATGAAGACAATTATCAAGACCGGAGCAGGAGCGTTTCCTGAGCGTCCTTAAAATTAGGGACGTACCAATACCACTTTTTTAGTTGAGAACAAGTCCTTGCATTTCAGCACTCACCGATACCGATACTGAGTACTTAATGTGGCCATAATATATTATAGAATTACTTTGATTTTTGTTCTGCTATCATTTGAACAACATTCCTCCTGTTTTTCTTGAACTTGGGGTGACTTTCACAAGATACATTGCAGTACAAACACAAATTTAACAAAATTGGAATATACATACATATACAATACGGCTGCAATGATTAGTCGACGTAGTCAATTAGGTCATTATGTCAACAACATAAATTTGTTGGCGCGAAAATGTAAGGGTTATTGTTATTGTAAATTGCTGAAAGATAAAATCACACTATAAAAATCACACTCCGGCCGCTACATGCTAATTTGTGCCTGCAGTGCAGTACTGAGCACTGAGGGCGGCAGTGTCGCTCGTTGTTTACATCCTGCAAAAAACAAAGAAGAAGAACGGCTTCGACTCTTAAAAGGCTTGAAATCTCTGACCCAAAGTTTCTAAAGTTTTGGAATATTTCAGAAGCAGCGAAACACGTCAGGTTCAAAATCTGTGAAGCTCACCTAGCATTCTACGGTGGCACTACGCCGATATGCGTCCGGCTTTATTATTGCTTCTGACAACCTTGGATGCAGGCCTTTTCCCTATCAACCCCCTCAGCCAGAACCGGAGACTAGACATGTGTCCTCATAATTCTCAAGAACTGCCACAATCCCGTTCTCACACATTTTCCCCAGGAACACACACACCCTCTTAAAAGGACCTTAACACAGACACCGATAAACGGTGAAACACAAGCTGGGACACATTTCAAGAATGTTACAAAACATTTTTTCACACATGGGAAAATCATGCAACAAGCTACTTAGCTACTTTAAGGCAGTAATTAGTGAATTACAGCCCCTGTCAATACCAGCGTTTATACTGAATTGTAACACTCTTTCACTCATCAACTGTGTTATTTAGGGAAGATTAATTTGATATTTAAGTTGTAAAAAATCTGTTTAAGGATTTAACTGTAAATTGTAAACTAAAAAGATTGCATATGACCTTTAAATTGTGAATTAATATACATATGATCTTTTTTACGTTGAAAAATATAACTATGTCACAGATAAATGGTTTGTGTGTTATTATTTTTGATAAATTTGTTTAAAATCATATGCTGTCAGAGTACAACAGTGTAATGCAGGTGTGAAGAGTTAAGCAAGTCAGGTTAACCAGAAGTTCAAAATAGGTGGTGAAAATAAAGAAGATAATTGTGACTAATCGAAAAAATAATCGATAGATTAGTCAACAGCAAAAATAATGGTTAGTTGCAGCCCTAATATACAACTGGTTTGGCATTGTGGTATTGACATGTATGTCACGAGAATGAGAAAAGTCCTAAACCCTGGTATCAGTACTGATATCGATGCATCTCTACTTAAAATACACATGAAAATCCCGCAGCGAACACAGATTATTGGTGACTAAAGCCTCCAGTAATGAAGGCTCATCAGCGGCACTAGTTTTCCATACATACATGTCTCACATACATACGTATGTATCTCACACAAGTTTTCAGCCATTGGTGTAAATGAAGCGTGTTGGCACTTCCACTGCATGCAGGCAGGTTGTTGGCGACCATGTGAGCCCGATATTCATACAAGCGCACGACCAAAACTTAAACTCAGAGACTCCAGGAACGACTCCTGAGCTCACTAATCAGCCTGCGCAGTAGGACCCAGCCGCTTTCAAAGGGTGACTTTGTTTAACACGCCTCAGTGTTCAACGTCTGAGCAAAGAGAAATACATTCATTAACGTCGGTCTTCAAAGAAAGACACGAAAGCCATATTCGTTTGCGGTGAATTCGACGACGACTTTTCAAGGAGGACATTATGCACCTTCATCTGTCATATGCACCGTTAATAAGGAGTCGTAAAACATGAGGAGCCATCAAAATGCGACCGTATTTTAAATACCCTTGGCGAACTACAAATAGAAGTCGCTGGAAGTTAATCTTCTGCTGGTGATGTCAAATTGCAATCCAAAACAAGATTAGCAAAGAAAGCTTCCTATTCCAAACATCCTGCGAGCTATTACATGTCCCTCTATGTGCCCTTAATGGGTGATCTGAGATAGGCATCATCAAGGACCTTTGAAAAGGTTCAACTGGGGACATTGGTTGTTGTGTTTTAAGCCCAAGTGCTATTTTGTCTGACCTTTAAAATCAAAAGATATCAAATCAGCGAGTGATTATTTAAGAGGTCTAAGCGAACAACCGTACATTCTGCACGCCGGCTCAATTAGCCGCTGATTAACTCTTGTTGCCTCCTTTCCTGATTTGGTACACAGTCTGCATCTTCCTCATCTGCTACCAAATTAACAGCTTTTGTTCAGTACATCATAAGTGTTGACAGCCTTTTGTGTGTCATGAGTTACTGACAACCAGTGGGATCTGATTCAAACAATAAATCCAATAATCTTATTCCAAATGAATAATATATCTGCTCGTCATTCGAAGCGTTTCTGTCTGAGCAGTGGGAAGAGAAGAATCTGCTTATGCACTGTCCTGCTGGGAAGAACAGAAACATTGACTCATAACCATTACTGAACACTGCAAAGTGAAAGATTAATTAATCTTATTGCTTTTGATAGCGCCACAATTTAGGACCGTGTGGGTTTTCACCGGCTGAAATGTGTGTGCAATTATATAATAACTACTTTGAACGTACTGTACTGCAATAGTCACATAATACTTGGACACGGTGAAAACTCAACAGCAGACAAGCCGGGATACATTTTTTTTCATTTCTAATTTAGTTGGCATGTCAACAGCCCGTTAACAGTGGATGGAAAGGGGAGGTCGATTTACATGGAAAGTAGTTGGATGCCCTTTATGACTCACACCCAAAACAGACTAATTCTATCGGCTTTCATCAAAAAGGCAATACAAGATCTATTTTTAATCAGAAATATGTGTGTCTTTAATGAAGTTTTTCTTCCCTGGAATTTGTTGCCTTTTTTAAATATACAAAAGTTAACACAATTATCTGACTTTTAAAAAAAGAGAGTAGAGCTGCTTCATGAGCTAAATTGCACTCAGTTACTTAATTGTGCTTAACTGTTTCACAGCATTATCTTAAATTGAGTAACTGAAATCTGGATTGCATTTTTATCTATACGCAGATGTTTCAATTACAATATCCAGCTTTAAAAGCGAGCAACACTGAAATAACTGACCAAAATTTAGATGATATAATTTGTTCACCTAAAAATAGAAAAGGGCAAACTGGGGAACTGAGTTGAGCTTTCAACAGCTGCTTGCATTACAACTGAAAAATGTCTAAAAGTCACACAGACACTCAAAAACGCACTTAAAATCAACACCAACTGCATCGAATGCATTCTGTTTCATATGATTCACGTCAAAACATCAACTGTTTAACTGATCATACCAGCCACTATTATTTCCATCATTCATGTGTTTATTGATTCAGATTCTTAATGTTTTAGCCAATGAAATGTTACAACACATATCCTGCAATCAGACGGGCCATAACGAACAAAGCAGAAGCCGGAGCAACGCAATTCGTCTCATCGACAAGAACACAACTGTTGACATTATGACCTTTGACACTGTCTATAATGTGTGTTGCTATCCACTAGCAACACACATTACCTTATAAGGATAAGGACTATTGCATCTTATCGTTCAAATACATCACAGGCTTAGTCAAGGATAAATAATTTAAACGCAGTAAACACATTTGGTCATGGATGCTAACAGGCAAAGCTTGTTTTTTGTTTTTTTTGCAAGATTCAGAGAAAAAAGGAAAACTGATCAGAAATGTGATTTATTCCTGCCAAGTGCCCAACATTTACATGTGCACGCCACAATTAAAAAAACTTTATTTATTGACGGTAGTACTGTACATTTAAAATCTCTTATCAAATTGAGCCGAGTCTGACAGAAAAAAATAGTGCATACAAAATAGGTGATAGAATATAAATTAAAATTTCCATCCTGTGTGTGTTTTGACAAATGCGTCTCTCAACTGTTAACGAAGCAAAAGCTGGTCTCCGCAAAAGAACAGAGAAAACTGCTTTTGAAATGAAGCCCAGCAACCAACCATAAAACGCATGCCTCTTTCATTTGCTCTCCATCGCCTGACTAAAATTAGCTTTTAATCAGACATCTGCCACCTCAAGAACTGGGAGACTATCAAACAAGGATCTGAAAGCCACTCAAGTTGCAGAAAACATATCTTAAGGCTCAATTATGATACGTCTGCGTCGGTGAATCTCTCCAGGTGTTTCCACCTTAGGAACGCGTCCCATCAAACGCAAAACAATCAAAGTCTGTCGTCAGTCCGAATAACAAGACCATGCTGCTAGTTGAAGGTGTTCAAAAGTGCAGCGAAAAAGGCGCAAAAAACGACCCTACACGGCGGTGGACTCATGCTGCCTTCAGTGACTGCTGGTAAACCACCCAACTGCATGATGTAATCAGAGTCAATTGCCATGCATTTGAGTCCTTCTGGTGAAAAAAAGCTTTGATATGGACATGCAAATACATCTATTCTCTCTTGCTATTCACCCCCCACATACCCTCATTGTTATAGTTATTTCTGTGCTACACAAGAACAACTTTAATAGTGGAACGGATTAATATTCTAATTAAAATGTGTTTTTAAAAAACAAAACATCATTATTATCGTAATATTTTATCTATGATATCCCTTGAAATGAACACAGACGTTCACTAAAAGGTACAATCTCACAAACTGGAGAAGAGATGCTGCTTTCAGTGACTGCTTGGAAATCACCCAATTACATGATGTCATGTATTCTGAGCGTTACTGGTGTTGGAAAAAAAAAAAAGTTCGGAGTGGAAAAATGCTTCACTTTGCCATTGTAATAATTAACATGAGTTATGCACTGTACTGCGGACTAGTAGGACGTATAAACTATCAAATCAAAATGTGTTATAAAATTATTATATTATACCACCGTATTATCTTATCTATGATTTGCTTTGTGCTGTAAATGGGTATAACGGCTACTCATACGTTTTAACCGCGAAATAAAGCTGGCAGTGCTTCCCTCGGGTGCTGCGTTTTGCATTTAAATTGCGCAATATTTTCCGGTCGCGATGGGAGGACATATTTGCTTTCAAACCTCCCCCACGCACATGTCAAAGTCAACAATAAAACCAGGTGGTCGTACAGTCCCAATCTCCCCCCGTCATCGTGTGCGAGTTCAGCTTTCACCCGACCGCCCCTGAAGGCATCGCTTCACGCTTAATCAATGTCACCTGCCACACGCCAAACTACATTCCGACAAACGCAGCTGAGCGATTATATGTATTGTATAGATTTGCTTAACAAAAAATGGAGGAATTTTTGAGGAGGGACGCAAGTAACTTCACTTAATACAACATAAACATTTTTCCTCCGACATTTTCCCCAAGACATTTTCTCCTCGCTCAGGTTTTTTTTTTCTTTTTCTTAATTTCAAAACCTTTTCACCACATCAGCAAACTGATTTGTGCTGCTAACTGTTCAAAATGCAATGTAAACGATCATCAAATCAGGGAGAGAGCGTCCCCACCTTTCCGCATGCCAGATGTTGACCCGGCGCCAAAGTGAGAGTGAAGTGGCCAAAACCGAACGCAAACATGACGCGGGGACAAAGTGTACTCTCTCTCTCTCTCTCTCTCTCTCTCTCACACACACACACACACACACACACACACACACACACACACACACACACACACACACACTTGAGGCCGCAGAGGAACACCCAACCCTCTCCCAAACCGAAGCAGTGTGTCGTCACAAACTGCTGAACGACCCTGGCTGCTGGAGGGAAAGAACAACGAACCAGTGCCCCGAAAGTACACAACACAGACCCCAAAAATATGTGCTAATCTCAGCCTCTCTCGATCTCACTTCAATATCAATATTCTCTAATAAAATAAAAACTAAATGCCCTTTAAATGCGTCTCTGAATGACCACCAGGCGACATTGAATGCGGCTCATGGGGAGCAAAACAAAATCAGCCGCAACGCCACATAGAATTCAACTTTTCCCATATAGCTACATGTATTATTATTAATTTTTTTTTAATAATACCCTTGTTCGTGCTTAAACATGTCGAGTAAATTGTCGTCGGAGTGATAGAGCAGAAACAGTCGGCGTATAAGTTGACTGCGACGGGTTTTTTTTTTTTTTTTTAATGCATGCAAAAAGCATCAACTTTATGTGTAAGTTGCCCTTGTACAAAAAAAACCCCAAAACAAATCGCGCTACGTATCGCCAGCGACCGCCGTGTGATTCTGAAAACGTCTCCGTCATGTTCGCCCAGGTGCGACTCCTCCGCCGAGCGGGCGAACGGCGGAGTGCACTCCCTCCCGCGCAGGGACGGACGTACACACACACACACACACACACACACACACACACACACACACACACACACACACACACACACACACACACACACACACGGCGCTTCTCGTGTGCCCAAACCGCGTTCGCATTAAACATGACGTTGAAGCGCCGGCGAGCGTGGCGTTCACGGACACCTGACAGCCGAACACAACTGTCATGGCACAGTTTTTTTCCTCCTCCTCCTCCTTCTTCTTGGAGAGGCAGTCGTGTAAATTGGGCTAAAGTGTCTTGGAAATAAAACACAAACATGGCAACATACCGCATATGCGAGACGAAGCTGGTTGTCCTAATGTGATTTGGAGTCCCGGCGCTTGTGCATTCCTCCTCAAGCGGAACCAGTTGTCGATCTCCGTCGGGCTACACACACCGGGACGCAGCACCGCGATCTAACCTGAAATGACCCGCCCGGGTGCAATTCAGGCGAACGCTACGCGTGTGTCTGCGCGCGCGCGCTCTCTCTCTCTCTCTCTCTCTCTCTCTCTCTCTCTCTCTCTCTCTCTCTCTCTCTCTCTCTCTCTCTCTCTCTCTCTCTCTCTCTGTGTGTCGGGCTCCGTGGGCTGATCAGATCACTGTGCCAGGGGCGAGCAGCAGCGGCAGCGGCGGCAGCAGCAGCAGCAGCAGTGTTACGAGGTTGCAAGACTCCGGACGCGAAATAAACTCCGACATTGAGCCGCGGTCGGACCTTTTAGAAAGGCGACACACGAACAGAAGTGACATTCAGAGTTGGCCGTGTGATCGCAGTGTGGGGAGGGGGAGTCGGAGAGTCAGTGGAGGCGCAGACAGGAACCGAGCAAGAAAAAAAAACAAAAACAAAAAGAAAAGCCTCGCCCTTTTGCAAAGTCCCAAGCCCCCCCCTTCTTCTTTTTCTTCTTCTTTTTCTTCTTCTTTTTCTTCTTCTTTTTCTTTTTCTTTTTGTTTTAACAGGAACGAGCCTAGAGGGTTAGATTATTGATAGTGTTAGAACAAAATCATGAAAAAAAAAAATTTAAAGAGGTTTAGTGCAACCAGAGAACGAGGAGTGATTCTTCATGCAATATATCGCAGCTGCACAGGTTTGACATTTTGACATCACTATCCAAGACCGTGGCTGTTCAGGTGCTACCCTCTCGCACCAATAAATACATACATAAATATGTTCAGCTAACATGAACAGCTACTGCTAGCACAAAATCTATGAAAGATTCCATGATAAACCAGAGTTATTGAATAGCAAAGTTTTATTTCCAGCATCTTGTCATTTATAGTGCACGCTACCTTATATTTACTAGTTATTGTTTTAACTGAATAAATATACCTGAATTAAAACTACTGTGTATTTTTCCAGTTTACAGCTCAGCAACCTTGACTTTGCATATTCTAGACTTGCCTTAAACCCCCAATTGGGGAATCAGTTAACGTGAATATTTCCCTCCAAACACAGACGTCACACTTGAAATCTTCCTACCTGTTGCCTTTCACCACCCACTTGCTTAACGGGTGTTGCATTCTTTGGCACATCTTCTTTTCTCTCAATACATCAATCCGTGGATCATATTTTCCACTTTTTTAAGGGACAGGATCTTCAGATTCCGAGGACACATGAGATAAGTCATTTCTTTCGTTATAAATCTACCTCGGTGCTTACTTCCTGTCCTATGAGAGGATGCGGCATCTCCTCGGCCAAGCTAGTCTAGACCAGTGTGTGTTCATTTGCTGTCCTACCAAACCGTCGCCACTGAACAAGAGCACAACATACTTGGACTTCTCTGCTTCCAGGCTGCAACGCCCTCCTCGCCACCTCAGCCGGAGTGAGCGATCCACATTTTTTCGGAGAGATCCGTGGCCTCAGAAGTAAACTGACTAATCCTCACCCCAGGCATCTTACACTTGTTTAACACGCTCCAAAATCCTGGGGGCCGACGCTGAAGGTCATCTGCTGATGAGGCCCATAGAAGCAGATTACCAGCAAGAGCGAAACCGTGCGCACTTCTAACCCGGGGTGTGTCGGGAAAGCCTATCCACGAAAATCAGCAAAAGGATTAGAGACGAGTGAAAACCCCTGACTGACTCCGAGACCAAGAGAGAGCATTATGCCTCAAAATCTGTGTTCCATAAACCTGCTGTGGATTAAATTATTAAGATGAAGGATTTATTACAGCGGGGACTCAACAGAGCATTTAAATTACGGAGAGAGCGTCCTGAATGAAAAACAAGCAAAAAGCCAAAGAAACCAGTATTTAATGATTGAATTAATTGTCTAAAAATACAACAAAAAATGTATTGTGCACAAAGTGCAGTAATTTGACTAATCTCACTCTTTAACTAGCGTCTGTCAGACAGACTGTTAGCCTACCAGAAAAAAATCCATCCAGTTTGTATTCATCTTCAAGTAGAATCTCGACCCCTTGCCTCTTTCTTGCATTCACTCCCTGGAAGCGCACATTGGCTCCACCGTCTGGCTCGCCAAATAGGCAAAAGTGTCAATAAAACTTGGACTTGGACACTATCTACTGTTCGTGCTCGAAGCTGCATCCTTGAACAGATAGGAAACTGAACATGCACACTGAACACACATTTTTTCATCTCAAATTAAACAAAAAAAATTTTCTTGACGAAAATGTTATCAGAGACAATGAAAGAAAAAATCTGATGCCCTGTTGAGGAACAGAAGGTGATCGCCCTGGAATTGTTTTTTTCTTTTTTTCTTTATTTATTTATTTTTGCTCAATTTCCGTGTCACTCTCAAGACCAGCTGCGAATGTTGCATAACTTTGCACTTGACCATGATCCTTGTTGAGCGTCTATTTGCTGAAGCTGCAGACCTTTATTTACTAAAGGCTTTAAGTGCCTGTTTATCGCAAGTCGTCAAGACTCCTGTCGATTGCTCTTCGCAGGTCGATTTCCTTACCTTCAGTTGCGTTGACTTCTTTGCTGGATGACTGCTAGTGGGGCAGGCAGTTTGTCTTTTTACGGCAGTGGCGGCCAGGAGGCGTGGATGTTTGTACCTATAACAGTGGATGGTGTTTATTTCAACAGTTAAAACCTGTCGCCCGCAACCACTTATACATATAGGTTAATGCCTGTTTGTCAACCAAGGGGTAACAGTAACTTTGCTGCACATTTACTTCAATGTCTGTTTCACTCGACCAGGGGTGGGCAAACGTTTTGACTGGTGGGGCCACAATGGGTTCTAAAATTTGACAGAGGGGGCCGGAGCAGCAGCAGATGGATGGAGTGTTTTGGTGAGCCACCTCATAGGAGGAAAAATGTATCATGGGATATGTAGAAAACATGGGTTTTAATGCCAATTGACAATGAACAAAAGCAGTAGAACAAAATCAGTGTCTTTGAAGCCCCACGGTGTTTAGCTCTTTGTTGAAATGACTCTCAAAACACTGGAAAAAATGGATGAAATACAATCATTTTATGACTTACTTACTATTCATATCATTTCTTCAAGTTCGGCAGGCCAGATTAAAAAGCTTAACAGGCTGCACATCGCACCCCTGGCGGTAGTTTGTTCATGCCTGCACTTGCCCTTATATAGTGTAGTATATGGGCTCATGACACTGTGCACGCAGAGGAAGGTGTGAATGTCTGTGTTTGCTTCGTGAGCAATGGAAAACATTTTTACCCAGAAGTCAAAGTCATAGCGCTTCTTTCAAGTGAGCGCACTTCCGTCGACCCAACGTTTTCCTTACAACCTAAAAATTAGGGTGAAGTCGTAGGTAGAGGTATAGAAGTCAAAAGTATTCACCACCTGCATGAGTAAAAGTACAGATACTTGCGTAAAAGAATACTCTCGTTAAAGTTAACATACTGATTTAACTCCTTTAATCAAGCGAAAGTAAGAAAATACAGGTTCTGAAATGTACTAATTTACGTAAAAAAGTAAAAATGATTTTCTTTCTGCAATTAATGAAACAATACATTCATTGTTGCATACATGTTTACACGTTCAATAATAATCACCATTGTTGTTTTCTACATTTTTATTTTGCTCTGTACTGAACAGTGACCCCAAAGCCGAGGCACTCTAAAATAATCAACAAATTTTATATTTAACTACACAACAGCATCGTTAAAAAAGCTCCACTTCAGGCAGCAACCAGAACAATAATGAGTGAATTACTTTTAACCGACTTGGTATATTTTAAACACTTTTCAACACGAAAGTAACAAGTGTGTTTTTCCAATGTAAGGAGTAGAAAGTACAGATATCTGTGTACAAATGTGGGAAGTAAAAGTGAACAGTCGTCAAAAGAAGAAGTACTCAAGTACACATACCTGAAAAATCTACTTACAGTGACAAAGTATTTGTACTTTGTTACTTTTCACCCTTGGGTAGAGGTAACTTGAAATTACAATAAGGCTTATTGTTGTTAAATTTAAGATTAGGCTTATACATGGCTGTACAAAAGAGTGGAATCTGAATAGAAGTGGAAATGTGGTCACAAGGATACACACTCAAACACACGCACAAGAGATAACCTGCATTCTTCTGCAGCATACTTGACATATTTAGCTGAGCCAGAGGGTGAGAGCAAGTTCTCGTCTCTCGCCGCTGTTACCCACTGACGGTCTCCGCTGTTACCCACTGACGGTCTCCACTCTGACGGTCTCCACCGTTACCCACTGACGGTCTCCCTGTTACCCACTGACGGTCTCCACTGTTACCCACTGACGGTCTCCACTCTGACGGTCTCCACCGTTACCCACTGACGGTCTCCCTGTTACCCACTGACGGTCTCCACTGTTACCCACTGACGGTCTCCGCTGTTACCCACTGACGGTCTCCACTCTGACGGTCTCCACTGTTACCCACTGACGGTCTCCACCGTTACCCACTGACGGTCTCCACTCTGACGGTCTCCACCGTTACCCACTGACGGTCTCCACCGTTACCCACTGACGGTCTCCACTCTGACGGTCTCCACTGTTACCCACTGACGGTCTCCACCGTTACCCACTGACGGTCTCCACTCTGACGGTCTCCACCGTTACCCACTGACGGTCTCCACTCTGACGGTCTCCACCGTTACCCACTGACGGTCTCCCTGTTACCCACTGACGGTCTCCACCGTTACCCACTGACGGTCTCCACTGTTACCCACTGACGGTCTCCCTGTTACCCACTGACGGTCTCCCTGTTACCCACTGACGGTCTCCGCTGTCGAGCTCGGACGGCTCAGGCGTTTGTGCGTCTTTATGTTGCACGGAGTGCCGTGCGCGAGGAAAAAAAGCGCACACTGTGCAGGAACACACCGCCTTTGGCGAGGGTAACCACAGCTGCAGCAGGCGGCAAACCACAACCTGTCATTTGAGTCTATAGGGGCCAATGTAGAACTCAAGAAACCGGTTACGTCTCACATCTGCCTGTTCCTGGCAAGCACATTGTGTAACTGATCGACGTATGATAGAGCACAAAAGGTTGAGAAAGTTCAGCCTGATAGTCTGATAATAAGCACGATGGTCCATGATGCTGTTTGCGTGCAAATTCAGATCCTTTCAATATGCCATCAAGTTGTATTCATTTCTTTATTTGGGTCAGCCAGCGTTGATCGATGCTTGTGTTTTCCATTTTGACATAAAAGAGTGTGACATTTAAATAGTCTCAAGCTTCTAACGGGGTGCAAATCCAATCACGTTTACTCATTGAATGATTATTTTTGCCTGACCAGCATTTTCTTTCTGAACTTGATAAAGAGACCAGAGGGTGTTCACGCAAAACAAGCCCAACATGTCAAGGCAAAGACAGTCTGTCTGTACAGCAGCAGTGCACAAGAGGGGAATTTTTGATTTAAAAAAAGAAACACACAAATGTGTCTAAACATACTTTTTTGTCTCAAACTTTTTCTTGAGTTTTCTTTTGCGATCACCCACCAAACTCTAAAATTAGCCAAAGATAGCATGACCAAGTGAACCTGACCAGATGGGGTCAGATTTTATTCCATTGACAAAAATAAATGAAACAAAAATTGGACAACCCTTAACAGCAAGGCCATAATAATGTCAAAAATAACTGATGCGATTTTCTTTGCGTTTTTGTTTGTTTGTTTTGCGTGCTTTAAATCAGTGTGTCCGACTCCACTCTCCCACTGTGATCAAGCCGCACAGACCATGGACTGACGGCTGAACCTGAGAGCAAGGTCATGCCTCCATCAGCTATTCAAAGTTGACCGCATCTTGATTCAGCATGGCAGCAGACCATCACATGAGTTTCACCATGGTCCGACTGATCGACTGAATCTTGAACAGTTAGCAGACCAGCAAACTCATAGTTGCATTTGTTTAGAATGCTCTTTGGGAAATTTGAAGCTCTTTTCTTAAGCTAGCCTTGGAAAACATCATGGGCTATGTGTGTGTGTGTGTGTGTGTGTGTGTGTGTAAGCCCAAAAAATGAAATACGCTAATAACAATACAAACAAACCTCATGGAAATGAACAAGCAATAAACAGTGAATGTGCTATTTAATAGATGCTCGGCCTGGAGCGGAGGATCAGTTTGTTTGCGCTCATTGTCAGACTTCGAGACAATTCTAGAGCTGAGGGCAGGCAAAGGGGAAAAGCGAGAAGCAGCATGGGCGGCGTAAAGTGTGACTTTGATAGCTTAATAGCGAGCTTGGTGATGGCAGAGCCCTGATGGCAGCACTGCAGGGCAGTATGGAAGGCTTCTGAAAGGGAAGCTTGGAATCTGTCCTCCTTTTGTACATTTGCTTAAAAATGATGCTGTGGTTCCCATTTAGGAACAGCATGTTTGGACATACAAAGTCCGCCAAAATAAGGTACACACATCAGGTATACACACTTGCCCAAATATTGCAATTCCAAATTTATTCAGACATCACGAGATTAGTACCAGTTACATTTTGGCCTCTTTACGTATCCATATGTATAGAAGTACTTACAAATACAAAATACAACTTTCTGCAAGTTTCTCTTCTCCTGATGTGGGTATACATTATTTTGCCTGACTGTGTATATGAACACAGCGAGCAGTACCGGCTTGATTCCATTCCAACCCTAAGGTGTCTTGTTTGCCGTGAAGACAGAACAAACCCGGTCATTTGACAAATAGCCTTGATTTGCGCTGCCGGGCAACGGGGCTATGATACATTGTTTGGCTATGCAGCCGAAGTGGTCACGCACCTTTTGTGTGAGCGCAGAGCTTTTATAACCCCTCTGTTTCAGTTATTTGCCAAAGATCTTATGCGTTGTGCACCCAACATCTGGGAAACGTGTGAGCGTGGCGAGAGACGCGAATTGTTTCAGGAGGAATCGTTGGGGGGAACGTGGCCCAGGTGTGGAAGCGCCTCTGCCGCCTCCCCTCGGTAGCTCGGCAAGATAAGCGAGTCAGCAGACTCAGCAGAATAGCGGTTTATGAAAGATAAACAAATTCTTTTATGAGCTTTTATGGCTTGTGTTTTATGTTTATGCCGTTTGACGCCCGTGTCAAGGATCGATGCAGAAAGTCTGTGGTGTAGTTCAGCATGGGTTCCACTGATATGTGACACTTGTGATTATAGTTTGAGCAGCATTCTGTCAATCTAACGATATTTAAAGGTCCAGTGTGTAAAACTTGGTCTGATTTACGATTCTTATATTGGTAAAAGCTTAATATACTGCCCATAAATGTATATTAATAAAAGCGTATACTCGCAGTGCAATAGAAGTAGTTTGGTTTTCCCACCTTTAAAACGGCTCTTATTCATACATAAGTTAGCTGCCATCTTGCACCGCCATAATTTAAAGGAAGCCTGGTGTGGACAATCCAGCTGCCTGAGTGCATTTTGTGTTTAGGTTGAACACTCACGTGTCATAAACTAACGAAGAAGAAAGTGGGTGAGGTATCCAGGTTTGTGTGCTCAGACCACCGTAGTTTGCGCTGCAATCTAAAATCTGACCACTAGATGGCAGAATTCTGACAGAACTTTACTTATTCCTCAGGTAGCCACAGAGGTTATTGTCACACGGTTTGGAAATTCATTTCAAAATAAAATTAAGTAATGTGATCAAAGATACTGACAGACATTATTTCACCCTATTGTGCAGAATCCTTGGATAATGAGAACGAAATGGGATGAAATAATAAATGGGTTTTATTATTTTGCACAGTGGCTCCTGCACTGATAAAAATGTGGGTGCAAAGCTAAAAATTATAGGGAAGAAAGTGAAATACAGCAGGACTTTTGCCACCTTGCAGGTATATTTTTTGTGGTGGTTCCCTTTTTTATTCCCGCAACAGCAACTTGGCACATCTGCAGAAATTACACAGGCCAACACCAAATTGATTGTTCAAGTTTTTTTTGTTTTTCTTTTTAACTGATTTAGCATCATTTTGATGTGCTGAATCCAAAAATCATATTGGTTTTGCTCAATCAGGTCAACTTTCTGAACTAAGCTACATATTTGTTTTGTGACGTTTTTGTTTACATGTACTGGTATTTTCATGTCATATTATGATGTCATATATATATGTATAAATATATATATATTTATACATATATATATGTGGCACATGCAAAATCTTCAGAATTCACTTATTGCAAGAAATATCAAAGAAGTTTGCATCATATGACATTACCAGTGAATGAAATTGCTTCGACTAGAAGATCTTGCAAAAATAAGCCTTATATAATACACCATTGTTCCTAACAGGAATCTAGTCACAAATTTCATAAAGCATGCTTACCATGCTTAATTTGGTATTAAACTTGGTGACCAGGATAAAGCTTGGTCAACAAGTTTAATACCACACATGATATGGGGGAGAAATTCCATCAGGACATAAAAGAGATGGAGACCAGGTATCAGGGACGCTGGGATGCAGTCATGATGGTTGATTACTGTTGGACTCTGAAGAGAGACATCCTGCTGCTGAGCATTCGAGGGGTTCGAAGAAACTGAAGTTTATGACCTGAATTTTGCACAAGACGACGTAACGTTAAATTTACATGTACTTACCTTCATCAATGTCTATTATTCAATTTACAGAAATTGAATTTTGTAACATTTAATTAATACATTCTGTTAGAAAATTATTTTTTTTCCTCCTAAAACCTTTTTTGGATGAGAAATATTAACGAAAATCAACTGATAATATCACAAAAATGTAATCTATTGAATTTTTCAAAATCGAATAGCATAAAAACCAGACCTGATTGAGAAAAATGGATGCCATTTTTGGATTCAGCTGTGCAAAATGGTCCTAATTCAGTTGAAAAAACAGAAGGCAACTTTCAAAAAAATTTTTTTTGTAACCCAGTGTTATCAATGGTGCCACAGAAAACACGCCTCGTTAAGTGACAAAATGATGTTACAAACTGATGTGTTATTCATTACATGAGGGTATACGCTACTACCGACATGGCACTCTGCGAGTGCTAAATGTTTGGCCACCTCTTTAGGGGTTCTCCGAGCACAAAGTATCCCTGGCAGACCGTTAAATTTTAATGTGCTATTTCCTTCTGTGCTGAGTTGACTGCAGCTGCACTGCCAGGGTCCCCTGCAACTCTTCCGCACTTAGTGGCCACCAAACACGGAAGACGCTGTGTGAAGACTGACTCCTGGGTGAACCCTGGAAAGGAAATGTGAGAAACTAGCTTCCCTCGGAAGGCAGCTGCATCACTCAGACGACGAGTTTAAGGATCTCATTTTCATGCAGCGGTAACACCAGAAAGCCTGCGCTATGATGAGAAGGAGACAGAGAGCGGGGCAGGAGTTTTATCGCCACAGCGTCCTTAGTTTTACTTCCTGCGTTTATTTCTTGATGTCTTTCACCTGTGTTCTCCTGCCCTATTGTATAAATAGTCCTCTCCCTGGAGTCTTGGTCGATTCATTGTTTTCTGTCCAGCTGTTCCTGTTCTCGCCACAGTGTTCAGTTATTCTCAGGTCTGTTGTTCATGTGTTCTCTTACTTCCTCGTTACGACTTTCTTTTGTGCCCACCTTGTCTATTTCTGTTTAATTCTCCTGATTAGTTTTGTTCATTTTTGACCTTTATTGACGCCTTTAGTTTGGTTTTTGTTTATAGTTTAATTTTGTTTTGTTTTTTTTGTCTGCAAAAACCGGAGTGGTCTGCATTTGGGTCCTGCCCCCTAGTGCCCGCGAACCAACCCCAAATGGACCCAGTGGACAGTGGAACATCAAAGAGGAGTAGGCCAATGACCCTTCTCAGTATTTTTCCTGGCAGGCTTCTCTGTATGAGACCAAGAAGGTGACTCCGTCAACGCCGACTAGTATCTGGATTAAACGGTCGACTCTCGACCCCTTTTACCGCACACGCCTGGCAAGAGGTGGATCAAGGAGTGTCCAGCTGGCCTATCACCAGTCGCAGTCTCAGCGAAGCCGGCGCTCCTTGACACCAGCCAGCGGTCCCCTGTCGGAGGTCCGGCCGACCGACGCCTGTTGTCCCCATCTGTTTATTCTGTTGTCGGCGTCCTTAGTTTTACTTCCTGTGTTTACTTCTTGATGTCCTTCACCTGTGTCTTGTTGTCAGCCCTGCTCTTGATTACTCTCACCTGTGATCCCCTGCCCTGTCTTTTTGTTCTGTTCAAGTCTCACGATTTGGTTTTGGATTTCCAAACATCTTTTGCATCACTTCCTCAGTCGCACTGTCCTCTTTCACCATGAAAGCTGGCCGTCACCACACTGTCACCATCACCGCAGCACACAGTCGTGTGCGTTTAGAATTGATAAAGGTAAAGTTGTCTTCATCTTCATGTTTAGCAGCTACAAATCTTTTTTTACTTGTACCCTATGTATTGGAAAAAAAAGGTCTTGTACGAGAACATTGATTTTCTCTTGTCTCCATTGTGTGTCTGTTTAAGTCAGCAACTTGTTGAGGTTACTTCTTATCTGTATTTGAAAATATCAGCATTCTAAAAAAAAAAAAGACAGGTTTGATTTTATTTTTTTTAATACAAAGTTTTTGTGGTTTCTCTCTTTGTTAAAATGTCCAGTTTTTAGCATTAATCTCAACTTGCTTCAATGGGTGTGAGACTGGTGGAAGTTGCTTTGTTCATACCTCTGATGCAAGGTCAGTACTTCTCATATTGCGCATACTGCAGATATTTTTAATGGTTAAACATGGTCAGTGTGCTAGATGGCAAAGAGGGTGGCAAAATCGCACTGTTCAGTTGTAATTTTTATCTGGTGTAACTTCATGCTGAAGAAAACAAGTCAGTGTAGAAGAATGGAAGATATAAATACAATCAGCTGACAACTTTGCATCTCATTGACACATTAAAATAATTATAGTAATTTAATCAATTTAGTTGATTATCATGATTTCCAGAATGATGATGGTCACAAATATGAAGCAATACACCCTTTTGCTCTTCAGGTGTTGTCTGTAGGACATGGACAGTGACGTTGCCCCAAAGCATTATGGGCATTACTGGCTCCTGCATCACAATCCCATGCCGCTTCGAGGTCCCTGAGACTGCAGATAAGCTCCTGACATTGTGCTCCAATCAAAGCGTTGTTTGGAAGAAAGCACGTTCTGATGGTCTGTCAGTATATAATGGAAGGAACCTTTACACAAATCAAATACAAGTAGGTTTTCCCAAACACCTTTGTCATACAGAGGTCAGCTTTTGAATCGCCTATGACAGTGGCACCACGGCTTACTATTATTGTAATATAACGTGTCATATTATACATATTTTACTATATGTAAAAGTGTTTTTAAAGGCAAACAAAACAAAATGCGATAAAAATGCAAACAGCATTGATATAAATACATGATTTTGTCCCCAAAACGAGGTTATCTTACCCCTGATTGTTAAAGTCAAGTCTACTTTAATTTGATATTAGTTGCATTAATATAAACATACAGTTTTTATGTTATACATCACAGTAATAGTAACTGCAGGTGTGTATCTTCATCTGGCTCACAACTTCTACAGCTTCTGTGATTTTCATACTGAACAAAACCATGTTTTCCCTTCGTATTTGACTGAATTTGAAATGAAGTTGGACACGTCTGGCGCCTCCCGTCTGTGATGTGTCCGTTTTTCTGGAACAGTCACCACGAGACCTAGTGTGCTCCTCCTTCACAGCCCACTAGATGGCGCTCTTAGGCCTCGTGCCTCACGTACTGTATGTGATAGGCAGTTTATCTGACTTCCTCTTTCATGACAAACAATTGAAGAAGACAATGAGTATGGATGCTTTGGTACAGCTAAAACCACACAAGCTTATCAACAATAACATGCGAGAGCGGACTGGGGTGGAAAAGTTGCCCGGGAGTCACGGACAGGCCAGCAACACACGGTTTGTGTAACTCAATGATTAAACAAACAAACAAACAATTAAACAAAACCTCTTTCAATGAAAACATTATTTTAAATAAGTCATTCATCTTGACAATACACTGCAGCCTCCATTTGCCTAACGTTGCTCCTCACGCATCCTCACTTACTTGGACTTCTCCATGTTTCAGGGGAGAGTGATCGGGGATGTGACGAGAAAGGACTGCACCACGTCGTTCCGCAGCCTCCCACAGAATTACAGCGACGTGTACTTCTTCCGCCTGGATTGTGGCGAGAGCCTCAGGTTCACTTTCAGCGACCCGGTCAACATCTTGGCTCAGCCAGGTAATGAGGAGATCAAAAGTCAGCTGAACATGCTCCTGCTTGGAGTGAAGTCGCTCATCTTTGACACATAGAATTTGTTTTACAACTCAAAGGTTTCGCTAATTAGCCTGACCCAGGAGAATTTTCATAACGTACATAGAATGTAAAAAAAACAAAAAAAACAAAAACAAAAACACCCTACAATTCTGTCAGTGTCAAAAATGTTTGGCATATTCGCCACTAGGGGGCAGAAGGGAGCTAAACTTCTTACTTGCAAAGTTCACAGTTTATCTTGTGTTTGACAAACAAAATCAAAGTTGAGATGGGAAAATAATGTTGTTTACAAAATAAAATCCAGAGAATTTAGAAGGTGCAACATAGAAAAATGTGCTCATCTCTGGGAAGGACAATTTTTGTGATGGTTACTGGTTGGTGTCAACTCAAGTACCATGTGATGTCACGTGCCCTCTGCGTGCGTTGTTTTCCAGCTTCGTGTTTACTGGTCAGACCAGCTGCACAATCATGTCATGTATACAAATCCCACCTTCAGGACAATTGGCCTCTCTCCCGCTCCCAACGCTGTCAGTAAACAAGAAATAGTAGCAAATGGACACAGCTTGATGCTAATGATAACACAGCCTGCTTACGTGGTAGCTTAAGACGTCATACACAGGATAACAAAATTGTTGACTAAACACGCGGAATCTGTAAATGTGTAAATGTTATGTTTTATTTATTTAAAAAAAAAAAAAAAAGCCAATTCTTTCCTTTTCTTTTGGCTTGCTCCACTTTCACAAGGCATCTGTTTAAGCTAAAGTTCAGCATTATCGTTTGATGCTGTAAACAGAGGGATAAATATGCTGTTTTTCAAGACTGAGCTTTGACCTGAACCCAATCACACAACCCAACAGTTACACTAGGACACTTAGGTGTGTGTGTGTGTGTGTGTGTGTGTGTGTGTGTGTGTGTGTGTGTGTGTGTGTGTGTGTGTGTGTGTGTGTGTGTGTGTGTGTGTGTGTGTGTGTGTGTGTGTACATATACATACATATAAGAAGAAACACAAAGTATCAAAATAAACGATAAAAAATAACTAATCTGATGAACGTGAGACAAAAAAAACTGACGTAAGATGAAAGGAGACAAAGACTATTTTTTATTTTCATTTGGAGTTTCTCAAACTGGCCTATTGTGAAGATACTAAGTACAACTAGTAGACGTTCAGAACGGCTATGAAAATGAAACTTTGTCAGGTTTCCTGGAAGTTTGAAACACATCTTTGACTGTCTCAGAGGCATCTCCCCCCAAGCTGACCCCTGTGACTCAGGTGTCTGAGGGGGCCCAGGTGAGGCTGCAGTGCTCAGTCCCAGTGCCCTGCTCCAGCCTGCCCCCCTCCATCACCTGGCTCCTGGGGAACAACCCCATCCACGGGCAGACCCAAAAGCAACATGTGACGTTTATGGCGCAGGTATGAGCTTCCTTTGACTGAAGCAGTTTCTTTTCTTTACTTTAAAGGGACAATATGCCATATTCATCACTGTCTGATTTCAGGTAATAAAAATTGGAATGCAAGGCAAGGGTTTGGTTAGGGTTAAATATATATTTAGGGTTATGTCTAGTTTGTTCACCTTATATTCACATGCTTACAGCTTTCTGTATTTTAGTGAGCATTTTACATTTTCCTTGATCACACATTGGGCGTTCCTAGCTTTCCCATGTTGAGGTAGCCTCTTTGCTTTTGGTTCAGCTGTGAGAAAAATCCCATAGTGGCACCTTAACGAATCCCAAACGATGAAACGCTTTCAGCATCGTTCTTTTTTTTTCTTTCTTTCTTTCTTCTTCAAAAACAGAAGGACGAGCCAATGATCATGACGTCGCTGTTGACCTTTAAGGCCTTGGCCGAACACCACAACCAGAGGGTGACCTGCATCGCCTCCTACCCGCTAACCACCGGGGGCAGCAAGCGATCAAGCGCTACCACTCAGCAACTCGATATTCAGTGTGAGACGCTCAATGTTTGCCTTAAAGTTCCAGTGTGTAAAATTTATGTAATATTTAGCTTGATTTATGATTTTTATATTGGTAAAAGCGAATACACTGCCCATGAATACATTTATAAGTGTATAATCACAATACAATAAAAGTAATTTGGGTTTCCTACCCTTAGAATGGTTCTCATATAATATATATACATATACAAGAATATACATAGAGCAAGGGTCCTGCTCCCAGTTAGTAATTTGTAAGGAAGCCTGGTGTGGACAATCCAGCTACCTGACAGTGCATTTTGTAATTAGAGTGACCGCTCGTGTCTTCAAATAAACCAACGAAGAAGAAGGTGGACGAGGTATCCAGGTTTGTGTGCACAGGCCAGAGTAGTTCACTGGCAAGCTCGGGAGAGGCAGCTGAGCGCTGCAACCTAAAATCTGACCACTGGATGGCAGAATTGGCAGAATTTTATACACTGTACTTCAGATCCTCAGGTAGCCAAAGAGGTTATCATCACACAGTTTGTAACTTCATTTCAAAATGAAATGGTGGATGAGGTACGCAGGTTTGGGTGTGCAGGCCACACCCCCTGAACTACAGAGACTGAAAAGAGGGAGAGTGAAAGACACACATTACACACTTAACCTTGAAGTCAAAGGGGCCGCACAGAGGTGGCAGCGACACTACTGGCCTCTTCGCTTGGCAATGAAGTATCAACAGTCTGTTTCTCCTCTGCTTTACTTATTTGATTTTGAGGAGAGCAGATCCAATTCTCATATTCCCGTAAAAAAAAGCATTCAGAGTAAGTGAGAAATACACAAGACCTTGTTAATTTTCTGTCATTAATTTAATCAATGACAGAAGAACCCCAACTTCCCCCATTAGCAATGCAATTCGTCACCCGGGTGCAGCGGAAGATGGTTTGGGAAATTATGTCTGACTTGTTCCCACACGTCGTTCACTGAATGACTGGAGGCTTGTTTTCTTTCTTGATAAAGAGGGATTCTTCAGCGCCGTCGGGATTTGAAGAGTGGAACGTGTTCCGACAGGGCTTAAAAGGAAGTTTTAAAGAGCCGCGCGGGTCTGACTCCGACGCTGCGCATACGACACAGGGTGCCATTGTGATCACAGACGACGGCGGAGACCTTTATTTTTTATTTTTTGGTGAATCAGACCTAAATGGAAGCGAGAACACATCGCAGCTTGCGCTCCACTTTTATTTACATATCACTGTGACACCTCACTCCTCTCTGCATGGACAGGAATTGCATAATATAGGCATGATATGACTGACCATTGCCCTCCCCGCTCACAGATGGACCCAGGTTGACAGAGGCCACGCTCGGCACGTCGGCTCCCCTTGCCGAGGGATGCACTGTGATGCTGACTTGCTCCAGCGATGCAAACCCCCCAGTGGACTCATACACCTGGTATAGAGCTGGCACTGGGACAAATGTAAGATCCTGTCTGATGTGTTCGGTTTCAATCATTGAGAAATTTCCTCTGTTTTTGTTGGTCAATGAAAGCTTCTAGCAACACTTTTAATTTTACAGTCAGTGTGTTGCAACACCATGACATCAAATAAAGTCTGCTGTTGCTTCATGGTAAGCATTTCTCACTTCCTCTTCCTCACCGACAGTTGATGAAGATAGGTGAAGGGGAGTTTCTGGCTCTGACGGTCAGTCAGGGGGGAGGGGGAGTCTACCTGTGTGAGGCTCAAAGCCGGAGAGGCTCTCAGAGGTCCAGGCCTGTGTCTCTGCCAATCAGTGCCGCCTCAGGTAAACCTTAGGAACTGTCCCCTGCCCTATTATTAACACTGATTAAAGCTGTGCTGTGTCTTGGTATTTTGTGTGGTGTGGCATTTATAAGTCCTGTGAGTGTCAATAGACGATTAAAGCATCTTCTTCTAATTAAAGCTACTGAAAGCATAATAAGAAGAGTATGTGCATGCTAAAATGGGTAAATATATAAAATAATCCTCGTTTTCTTTTTGCATCATAATATGGCAATATGGATTGCTCAATCGCTCATAATGCAACTGAGTTGACAGTCATAAAAGTGGACAAAGGAAGTTCTTGTCTGTTGTAGTTCACTCAAAAGTGCAGCTTCTTTGCGTGACAGTAAACTCGGGTCAGCACAAATTACGTGTTACTTGTTCCACAGAAAAAACAACACCAACGAAATCGCAAAAAAAAACCCATTCCGCCCCCTCCCCCTCCCTCCCCATCCCCCTGCAGTTTCCTCTGTTCCACTGTAGATAAAGTCAAATTGACCCTCCTCTTGACAACACTTGATAAATTCTGTTTGCGTTAGGTGAGGCCAGTAGGTTAATCAACAATCAAAAGCAGTAATAGTACTTGTTCCATCATGGAAGACTATTAGGTTTCAGCAGTGTGGCCTGGTTTAAAGGCTTATGCTAGTAAAGGAAATCAGCAGCTTATCAGCATATGGAAGCGTGCAGTGTCCGACCATCTCCTGGCGGATGGCAGCACTGACAGACTTCCGGACCAACAGCAGCAGCCAAGATCATCTTGACTGTGGAAAATTCAGCTGAACTTCAAGTTGCTTGAACTTTGAGCATCCACTCTCTCTTGACTAAGGGTGACCATATTCTGAAGACCCAAAAATAGGGCACCCTACCTGGCCTCTTCAAGATACTGCAAAAAAAACAAAAAAACAAAAACCAAAAGATACTCGAAGGAAGATGAAGTTTCACAGATCAAACATTTTCTGTTTGAACTGAACTTTAGTATTTGAGAACGATCTCCAAAAACCTATAGATTTCTCTCGACTTTTGCATTTCAGCCTTGTAACAAAACCTCTTCCCCTGGAAGGTCCAGTGTGCAAATTTGGCTTAATTTATAATTTTTATATTGGTAAAAGCTTAACATACAGCCCATAAATAAATACATAAATGAAAGTGCACACACACAGTGTAATAAAAGTCATTTGGTTTTCCTACCCTTGGAATGGTTCTCACATAAAAAATATACATACAACAAGGGTCTTGTTCTCAGTTAGCTGCCATCTTACACCGCCATATTTCTAAGGAAGCCTTAGAAAGCAATCCAGCCACCTGATGATGAGCACCGTGAATGCTCTCATCCTCAAATAAACCAACAAAGAAGATGGTGGACGAGGTGTCCATGTTTGTGCTCACAGGCCACGGTAGTTCACTGGCAAGCTTTGGAGAGGGAGGGTACGGAGTCGGTAAACAGACTTATGTGAAAGAGTCCTGCAATCTAAAATTTAACTACTTGATGTCACTGTTTCTTCTTCAAAATCTCCAAATATTACACACTTAACCTTTAAGTCTTAAGACTTTATCTTATTTTCTATACTATAAACATAACAGTGCCTCACAACATGTGGTTCTCCAAGTCTTCAGACCCTTTATTTGCAACAAACACAGCTGCCAGGGTTGCAGGCAGCACACAATTCGTCAAAGTTCTTCAAACTTCTTAAAATTAATGATCTGTTGGACAAGCTGTGCAAAACCTCCACATCGTACCTGCATACCTCTGGTGCCTCTTGATGCACAGGCTAAGTCAGTGCATCCTGAAGCCTCCTTCTCTTGGGCCAGCTTTGCTTGTCAACCTAGTCGAGGGTGCAGTGTTGTTTCGCACCTCTCCCTTCCGTGTTTCTGGAAGCTCTTTTGACAAGGACGCTCTGCGGTTGGCCCTCCTTGTGGAGGTTGCGAGGGAGCGCCTTCTGGACAGCTGCCGAGTCAGCCGTCTTCCCCTGGAATCTTTGCGATTACAGCTCACCTCAGGACTATGTCAGCTGAATGTCTGCAGTATTTTCATCTCTCTCATGGGAAACGCTGAAGTTTAGAAATGTTTCGATGTGGCGCTTGTTGATTTCCAGAAGCAGAGAAGATATAATTGTCATGACTGGAAGAAGTAGGGCACCCAAAACATCACGTTTGCAATGAATTAACTTACAATTTTCAAATTAAATCATGGAAATGAAGTACTTTTACCACAATATTTAAATTTTCTGAGATCCACCATGTGTACATTCACAATTCTCTTTATGTCATCAAATGTGGAGCGATTATTGCCTTATTATCACCTTGAGCGGAAAGCAGAAGTATGCAGCCAATTGTTGCTAGCTTTGCATTTTGCTGCTTGATGCTGTTGCCTTTAACTTCTACATCAATGCAAACTTGAGCTGTTGTCTGAGAAGGCTGTTCTTTTCACCAGTAAACTGCATTTATAATGCAGTGCTCAGTAAAAAAAAAAAAAAAAAAAAAAAGTGTTTGAATGAGAAAAACAAAAAAACAATTGTGTAACTGTCAACACGACAAAACACACCACTGAGGCTTTTAATACCACAGATTAACTAACAGACTACCACACTGTGCCTTTGTATGTTGACCTGTTGTAACTTTCATTCCCAGATAGTAACAACTCCATGGTGCTGGGCCTCTATATCATATGTGGAACACTACTGCTGCTTCTCATCTTGATTGTTGTCGTGGATGTGAACAAGTACCGAAGGTAAAATTAAAAAAAGGAGCCCTGTCCACGTGTCCTGCTGTGTGCCTAAATTATTGTTTTGTATGCAAGGAAAGCCTGTATTTTAATCATTAAAAGCTTAATTCTACCGGCTTTAAGAAGAGAAAAGAAAAAAACATCCCATGATGCTCTTGGTAACTTTCCTTCTCCCTTTTCCTCCTTTTGTCAAGTTTTTCCAAAAGGCTAAAGGTAAGAGGATGTTGTTTTTTTTCTTCATTCCAAGCACAGAAAGACAGAAAAAAAAAAGAGAGACAGCAGACCGTAGATCTGAGTTTGACCTGCTGGTACTTCATGGTGTGAGAGTCATGTCTCGCGGACATCCTCGCCTTTTCTCTCTCAAGACCAGGAAGTCGCGTGACTAATCCTTGGAAACATCATTTTTCATTTTGAATAGTGAGTCTTTCCCTCGAGGCCAAAGAAAATAGTCTATGTTTACTCTGCGACGACGAGGAAGTTAAACAGTTAGTCTGGATACGCAAGCCAGACCACACGATGAGGAAACGTCTTGACGTGTGGCCGTGCGTTCAGACGTGACAGATTGCACCTAATAATGTGGCATTAAGAGTTGTATAATAGTTTAGTTTGTACCTTCAAGGTCCAGTGTGTAATATTTGGCTTGATTTGTGGTTTTTATATTGGTAAAAGCTTAATATCCTGTATAAAAATACATTAATAAAAGTGTATAATTCCAGTACAATAAAAGTAATTGCAGCAGTACGTTTCTAAGGAAGCCCGGGAGGGACAATCCAGTCCGCCTGACTGCGTGTTTCATAATTAGGGTGAATGCTTGTGTCTTAAAATAAACCAACAAAGAAGAAGGTGGATGAATTATCCAGGTTTCGGTGCGGAGGCCACCGTAGTTCACTGGCAAGCTCGGGACAGGGAGGGTACGGAGTCCCTAAGGTGACGTCACTGAAAAAGCACTGCCATCTATGTAACCGCTGGATGTTGCTGTTTCTTCTTCAAAATCTGCAAGTACACACTTAACCTTTAAAATGACACTTTTGGGCTTTTAACTTGGCATGTGGGGCAAACACGCATGGATTATGTATGATGGCAAGATGCAAGCAAAATAGATAGATAGATAGATAGATAGATAGATAGATAGATAGATAGATCGATCGATCTGGATTACTTTCAGAAAAATTAACCATTGTGTTATGGATTTCTCTTCTTCTCTCAGCAAATAGAGCAGAGGGACGAGCAAATGTATGCAAACCTTGGACCAACCAGTGCTGCCTCTGTCTATGACCAGCTCCAGGTAAAACATTCCTCAGATCAGTGCACAAGCCGTCAACCTGCTGCGCTCACCTAACGCTTTCCGCCACAAACTAACATGGACATTTTTTGCCCCATTATCAAAAGCAACGGAGGACTACGTAGACTTTTTTTTGCTTGTTTTTTTTCCCAGCTGGAATTTGTTGTGACATGTTTCAGCACGCTGCGGAAGGCCATGTGGGGAGGAATGCATACAATCCACGGGGGAGGGGGTCAGTGCAGGATACGTGGGAGGAATAATAAGATATGGACAACTGCAGAGATGATCAGCAGGAGGGGAGGAGCGACACTTTGATAGTTTGTGTTTCCCATAAATTTGAAAAGCTCAGAACTTAAAAAAATATATATATGATTTTAGAGTTCTTATTAGGGATTCACCAATAAACGAGTTGAGTACGAGTGTTTGCGTTTCAGTACTCACCGATATCAATACTTAATAAGGCATTACACATTACAGAATTACTTCGATTTTTTTCACTGGTATCAGTATCGGTTCATCCCTAGTTCTTATTGCCACTGTCCTCAATAAAAAAAGTGCCTGTGAGTTGAGCTAACAGTGTGTGTGTGTGTGTGTGTGTGTGTGTGTGTGTGTGTGCGTGTGTGTGACATGAGCAAACACAAAAAAATCAACGCATGAAAATTGATTATTTATAAAGGTGATTATTTAGATTCATGATCATGATGTTGCATAACCTCAGTGTCTTTGCCACATTACTGGATACCATTTGATGTACAATTAAAATGTTACATTAGTGGCACCCGTGTTCTCCCGATATCTCATTCTTGTCTGAGCTCTGGCAAAAACAAAAAAACAATTTTCCCCCCTCAAAGCCTTCGGTAACGGCTATGTTATTCTCTCTCTCTCTCTCTCTCTCTCACGCTCTCTCTCTCTCATCCAGCCGCCCAAACCAGCGTCCCAGCTGAACGATCACGACTACGTGCTGCCAAACTAGACCTGGTGGACTGAAGTCTTGATCAAAAGTCAATGAAAGTACAACCCTCAAACTACATACATTTAATATGACACGCATGACACAGCTGTATTCTATCTGCAGTTGTAAAGAGTGATTTGTATAGTTGTTTCTGCTGGCTTTATTCCATTACATGTTGTAATGAATGAACATAAAACCACAATTTTCATTTGTCTTGCTCTTAAAAAGCTGTAGTACAGAGAGATAAGAAAAACAAAGCCATTAGCATCCTGGTGTTAACAGGACCCTCGCATCCAGCTCAGCGCCTTCACGAGTGCTGATGTTAAATCTGGATCTCGTCCTTCGGAACCGTTGACACTTCCAGCATTGAAACTGGCCTCGTGGCTGGAGAGTGACTGTCCTTTATTGAAAACAGCTGTCGCTTCAGCTAATGGGAAAGTCGCCCGCTGGCCAAAAGTTTCACCAGCGCCGTTCCTTTCAAGTGGTCTCGCTGCTCCTCTACATCACGAGTCCATTACAGCCGGTTTGGCAAATAAACTTTCATAAAAATACCAGAAACCAACCAAATAATTGACTAGATGGTGTTGAAGGGAGAACCGCAGAAAACAATCGATGCTTTTTGAATAAAAACGAAACAAAGTTAAAATAATAGACCATGGATTCAACACCAGTTCTAGCCCCCACACCCTTCAAAAAAATGTGCTCTGTCAGCTCATCTGTTGTCGAGTTGAGTTTATTTCATGGTCTCTTGTTTTAATGTTTCCTGTTTCATTTTGATTGTCTTGTCTCCCCTTCAGTTTTATGTATTTGACTTGACCTTTTTTGTTGCCCCATGACATTCACCTGTGTCTCCTTGTTACAGTGCCGCACTTGATTCCTCTCACCTGTGCTCCCCTGCCCTCTTGTCCTTGGCTGTGTCTCAAATCACCCATTTGTTTCCTCCTCCCTATACAGGAAGTTTTATGTAGTTAACTGTATTGTGCACTCATTAAAAAAACAAACAAACTTTCAGATACCAGTCATAATGTCATCTCGGTCTCTTAATTAAAACAGCAGGTGGTAATAAAAAAGCTATAATTAAATAAATGAATCAATTTATGCACATTATACGCATATGCTTTTAAAAAGCGCTCACCTCCTCTCGCCTTTTCTACCTTTGGGTCAGCGTGAGTGCAATTGCATGATGGGATATATTGTGGAATTAGTGACCATCAGTGGTATCTATATACATATTATCTATATACACATGTACAAATATTTCCTATATTGAGTAGGGGCTGATTTAGGAAACAGCCCAAGTTTCCTTTTGTACGTTTTCGGTCGTTGTCTCATTTAGGTCGTCTTATTGTAGCTGTGCCAAGTCCAGGTCTGTTGTCTGTAAGTCAACCAGTTTAAGTTAACCAGTTCAAGTCTACCAGTTTAGCTTTGCTTATTTTCTACCCCGTGAGAACACCTTTGGTTGAGTGTGTTTTTTTTAAATTTAATTTGAAATAAACACTTTTCTGTTTCCCACACCAGGAAATGTTTTGTCTGCATTTGGCTCCTGCCTAAAACCCCACGTGACAGTTTATCTCTTGCACAAAGCGAGCCCCCGGAAAAAGTGGAAAAGGGGCGTTGGCCCACGACGACATCCAGATGTGTTCCCAAAAGCGTGGGCTCAAGCGGCAGCATCCAGACACAGACAGACATGAACACACACACACACACACACACACACACACACACACACACACACACACAAAAAAAAACAGAAAGTGAATGGTGGAAAAAGTAAAACTGCATAACGCAAGCGTCTATACATGATGACGCCCTCCCACCCCCCCGCAGGATCGGTGTGAGATCATGCAGTATCATGCCGGGTTGGCGGGGGGGGTCGGACCCACATCCTGCAGAAGTCCCACAGGAAGCACCGACAAATAGGTCGCTTTGATTTCACACTTGACTCGCCGTCAATGGACTGCGCTGCCACGCCGTGTAATGATTTCAATGGGTGACAGTTTAATGTGAGCGCCAGAAATCCCGCTGCTGAGTGTTTGATCCCTATAAATAGACGGCCCCCTCCTTTGAGAGCATGCAGGCGGGGGAGGAGGTGGGGGAGGATGCCAAGAGGTTTAGCCGGGACTCTTACAACCTCCCACGACTCTCATTTTTACCTCTCTCACACACACACACACACACACACACACACACACACACACACACACGAACGCACTCACATTGCACCACCTCCATGTCAAAGAAGAAGAAAGGAGAGAAAACTTCATTGCATTTTTCCCAACCCCCCCAACTTTTTAATCCTGCATTCGACAGACGTTTGCACGCTTTCCTCCCACGCCAGCCCATTTTCGCTCCGGCATTCCGGCATTCCTCACATTCCGTTATTCAGCAGAGGTCAGAGAGGAGACAGAGGAACGGATCCGGAGTAGGAGGTGTCTGCTGTCCGTGGGCGTTGGGGGGAGTGTTTTGTGATTAGCGCCGCAATGCAGAAAAAGAGGGGGGAAAAACCCGATAGAGGGACGAACCCCCTCCGAACAATCCCGCCGCTGGCTCTTCATTACCCCATATGGACGTCTTTGGTGACTAAAAGCGGGTCAGATCCAGTCAGCGCGCCGGCCGTTCTGACTCGCTGTCTCTTGTTTCTGCATCACGTTCGCTGACGCAACATCCTGCAGGTCAGCGTTTCAAACCCGGTCCGTAATCCGGGGGGGGGGGCTTGGCTTTTGTGTGTCCTGACGTTTGCTTTATCCTGTAACATTTTTTTTTTTTTTTTGAAGCTTGCAAGCATTTCTTCAGAAACAGGAAACTAGTAGTTTCTTGGAAATTCTGCGACGTCATTCCTGATTTTAGAGCTGACAACAACGTGCATTTGATTAAGGGAGCGAGAATCCGCTCGCTTGCAATATCTTGACATGACACTTTTTCCGGACTGACCCCCAACAATTGGCTTCCTGTCTGCCTCAAAGAAATGCCATTCATGAAGCGTGTCAGTAGCAACGGTGGAAAGTTCATTCGTCCAGGAAATGCTGGCTAAGTGGTCATGTTTTAAACCTCTAAGTGATGTCATTTTACTAGTACGACAAGGTCCAATGGCTGCCAGTGCACAAGGATGATTAAAAAAAAGAAATAATAACCAAAATGGCACTTTAAAAAAACATAATACTTAGCATACTGTGTTTTAGCACCCTATCAAGCATTGGGTAACAATGGGAAAAGACACTCTCAAGCAGGCTGAATATCAGGTATCATTCCCATTCCCATTCCCATTTTCATAATTTTTTTCAGCAGATCAGCCTGGATATTATGATTTGCCACAAAAACCCTACAGGACTTGTTGCTTTGTTTGGGATTCTTCCAAAAACTGATCCCTTGTTTTGCCCTTCCGCCCACTTGGATAGGGACAAAATCAAGGCAGCAACGAGGTTGCCTCTGATGGGGCGGAGAAGACACCTTGCTGGAGGGGTGTCTCTAACTTGGGAGAGCTTTACCCACATGACTTCACACATGGGTAGCATTTTTTTGGTAAATGTTAAATGGACTGCACTTATATAGCACTTTTCAGCACCTTCGCGGTAACCCAGAGCACTTTGCAAAGTCCGTCACGCACACACTCATACACCAATGGTTGGCTGCCAGGTGGGTTGGGAGCAACTGAAGGTTGCTCGGGATGGACGCAGGATTCGAATCGCCGACCCTTCAGACATTGGGCGATTAAACCTTATTTAGCGTGTCTTAGGTAAATTTTTCTATCGAGAAAGACTGCTGTAATTGGTAGGTTTCTACTAACAATGAAAATCGTTAGTTAAAATCACATATGAAAGGGAATCCGAATGAAGCAACATTAAAAAAAACAGGAAGAAAAAAAATCCCACTTTTCGCAAACATCACAGCAAGTAGCTTTTACTGCAATGCAAACAACCTCTACCTCAATAGGTCACGTGACATCCCCTGAAGGCACCATAGGCATTTTTATCACTGCTCAACAGGACACACCTCATAAAAAGTGGGTGTTATTAACAATGGCTCGCATTTATATTCACATTCACATTCACACTGGTGGTGTTGAGCTCCATGTGTAGCCACGGCAGCCGTGGGGCAGACTGACGGAAGCCCGGCAGCCAATCTGCGCCAAAAAGCCCCTCCAACAACCCCCCAACATCCACTCGTTCGTACGAGGCCATGTGGGTTAAGTATCTTGCCCAAGGACACAACGTCAGACTGGGATGGGATTTGAACTGCCAACCTTTCAGTCATTGAACAACCCGCTTTACCTCCTGAGCTACAGTCGCCCCAGTCAGGTGGCAGTAGTTCAGGAGGTAGGGCGGGTCGGCCATGATCCGAAGGGTTGCCGGTTGGAACCCCGCTCCATCCTGGTCTCTTGTCATTGTGAGACTGGAACAAAGACTTTTACCCAGATTGCATCGTGTGAATGTTCGGAGGTGCTCGAAGGGGCCGTTTGGCAGGCACACTTCTGTCAGTCTGCCACAGGGCTAGCTGTGGCTACACATGTAGCATATCATCACCTCCAGTGGTGAGTTTGGTACAGATTGGCAGCCACTGTTCCGACAGTCCGCCTCAGGACTAGCTGTGGCGACACATGTAATTTATCAGCAATGGTGTGGGAATGCGATGAGACTGAATAATGGTTTGAATGTGGGCTCTTTGAGTAAGAAAAGCTCAATCCAAGTTTACATCCATAAATCCAAGCCATTATTAAATAGCTAACCCCCCACACACTCCTTTGCTGATTAGATTGAAACTTCCACCTCTGGTTATATTCGGTGGTTGAAAAGGAACAGAGAGACCCAAGACTGCAGAAATAGAAAAAATGTGATAAAGTGCCAAAGAGAAATGACTTTCTGGAGCACTGGAGGGATTGAACATGAATGAGAAGATGCTGCTCTTCGATCCCATGGATAAATTGGATAAGCTTTTTGCTTTGCATTTTGAACATTCACCTACAAGAGTTTATCAAACGGGAGAATTTGAAAACATCCCCTGATTTGCAGAACTGAAAATCACCAACATAAAATAAGAGTTATTTTGGTTTAACTCGTGTACAATGGGTGAATTCTGATGACTTGTCTCTCCTGTCTAGCTAGCACTTACATATGTCACGACTGGTGGCTAACAATATTCTACACTAATTAATACAAGCCACTTGATGTCACTGTTTCTTCTTTAAAGAAAATCCCCAAATACTGCACTTAACCTTGAAACAAACCCAGCAATATTGTCATTAAGTTTACACGCAAGGCTGAAAATGCTAACTAGTTACTAGCAGCTAATGTGTATATTAAAATGATGAGGCACAGAAGGTCTTTTTCTATAAGTGAATCAGTGAACAGAGTTCACTGTTAAGAGTTAAAATATCCACTACTTACATCAGAGTTTTTTTTTCTTAACGTGGCGTTTCATTTCACGTTAGGCCAATGAAATAAAGTTTTGACATCTTTTTTTGAGTTTTATTAGTTAACCTCGTCTCTGACTAGACTAAGTAACTGTGCTTCCCATTGGTCAAGAAGTGAAGACTATTAGACTGCAGCCACCGCCACGACATCAGTATCTACGTTTCCATTACCCCTAGAATTGAGCAAAACCTAAATATGGCAATAAAAAACTGGTCATGGAAACGCCTAAACTTGGAAAAACCTCTCAAATATCGTTACACGGTTTTCATGCTCTCATCAGGTGGTTTTTCGGACGTATCAATATAGAGGTATATCGCAAATGTTTCATGGAAACGCTTTTTTTCGCATTTACACGTCAACGGACGTGACGCATGGGGTCATGTGACCAGTTCGCTTCGAGTGAAAATGGCGCGTTATGTTTGGACAGAGGAGGAGACGGAATCACTTTTACAAGTAATCAAAGACAAAAATATAAATAACAACCATTCTGGACAGCAAACAAACGTCATCAAACAAAAGCAAACAATTCTAGTAAATCTCACAGGAAGAGATTTTACGAGAATTATGGCTTATGCGCTTCACACCATTCAATGGAAACACCTGCAAATCGCGACTGTACTTTGTCGGAATTTTAGAAATATCGCTTGCATTTTGCCAAAAACTGTAATGGAAACGCAGCTACTAAGTGCTTGTCTGGTCCGTCTCTAAGTTCAGCAAGTGACTTGTGATGACCCCTTGTGGTGGGTAGTGGCGTGGAGGACTCGCCTCTTGACCTCGTGCCCTCAAAACAACATATTTATACACAACACGTTCCAATAAGATGTTTTGTCTTTCATTTATGCAGAGTGCATTTCCTACATGGATGATTAGGAGGCGGTGCTAAAACAGAACAGATGTGAACGGGCGAGCCAAACCTGAAAAGATTACCCCCCTTTGAAAATAATGTACAGCCGACAATTGCATTAGGCAGTCTCCTTTCACACATGGGTCACCAGGAAATGTTTCATTTTTTCATTGATGGGTGATTCAGCGGTTTCCTTGCTGTCGCCTCATAGATAACTTTCTCTCCGCCTCGACACCGATGTTGCATCATTCAAAAAAAAGGAGGAACACGTATAACATTTCCTTTCCCCTACTTGGCAAGTACATCCGACAAAGCAGCAATAACACATGAAGGTTATGTCGTAGCTGGCTTTTGAATTGCTGGCTCACGCTTGCTCATGTGGCAGCCGGAACTTAAGGGGTTCGCTTCAGTTTCATTTTCTGGCGCTGTGAAGGATGCGGAGGCTCTTTGCGCTGCAGTTTATCACCTGTCACTTTTGTTTAAACCTCAGTTGTTCAATGAACCCTCCCATTTCAAACGTTCTCGACACCAAACCCGGACTTTGCGTGTGAAATAATCACACAAATAAGTAAGAACTGCTTGAGCTGTTTGCTTCCAAAAGGGGGCTGGCAGGGCAGAGGAGAATTTCTCACGTTTCTGTTTATTGTTTCATTTCTTTCTTTCTCTCTTTTTCTCTTTCTTTCTTTCTTTTTCCCACTTGTGATCACTGAGTATTGAATCCCTTTTTCACAAAGACTTGAGAGGAGCTTTATCAGATGGGGGGCGGAGTGGTGGTGGTGGTGGTGGTGGTGGGGGGGGGGTGTTCAGAGGACGGGAAGCTGTCCAGCAGCAGCCTGATGACTCAGGTGATGTGTCATACTCTGTCTATAAAAGGGACTTTTTACATTTGCCCCACACAAACACACAAGCGTACACTATCACATACACACACAGCGCCGAGGACCCAGAAGGGAGTATTTTTTTGTTTACCTCGTCAAGATAAAGATGAAAAGTAAGTGTTTATCATACCTCTTGTATTTTTTCCCCCCATTGCTAGTGAAAGCGTGTGTGTGTGTGTTTGTGTGTGTGTGTGTCTGGGACTGTTTATGTGTGGTGGCGAAGAGAGGGGAGGGAGGGAGGGAGCTCCACTACACGTGCTCGCTACTTTAAGTCGTAGCCCAGGTGAGTTTGACTGCGTGAGTGAGTTGTTGAATGAATGAATGAATGAATGAATGAATGGGTAACCATGTGACTTTTATTGCGTGCGCCGCCAACTGGAGGTGATTAGAGTCCTGAGTTTGAATGAGAGCTTGCTGTCACGTCATGTCATGTCGGGTCGGGTCGGGTCGGGTCGTAAAGGGCTGCTCCTTTTATTGATAGCCTATTGACTCGCTCCTTCTCTGGCATCGACACTTACAGTCTGGCTGCCTGGTATTTTTTTTTTTGCCCCCGCTTGAACGTGACAGAAACGTGTGCAGACGGATCATTCACCTTTGCAGATATCAACGCAAAGCAGCGCTTTTCCCTCGAGATTTATCCTGTTGCCGTCAAACTTGAGTTCCTATGTGCCTGCGCTGTGTAAAGCTAAGCATTTTTTAGATGTAGGTAATTAGCTGATGTCTCCAGGGCACAAGTCATTTTACGAGTGTTTCTTTTTCGCGGGGCTGATTGAACTGCCAGCCTGACCGTCTAGCGTAAGTGCGACTCAACCTTGACTAGTTCCGACGTCTCGCTCTACGGCCACTCGGAAAGTTCCGTGACCCACTTCCCCCGGCGGCGGAGCGGACGCTGCAGGTGATGGTGTGTCGGGGGGGGGGGCAGCCAATTACCGACTCATGGCCGGGTGGTGGTGGTGGCGGGGGCGTGGGGGCAAGCCTGGGTGACTAAAACGACGGCAGAAGCCGTTAGCTGAGCCCTGCGGCAGAGATGAGAGGCAGGCATGAGTCAGGGGCCAGGCAGACCGTGATGTCATCGTTGCACATCCGCGGCAGCACTTACTTTAATGAAATCTTGCACTCTCACTATCTGGAGAGGGTTCGTGTGTCAGGGAGAGAGTGTCATTGCTCAACGCTGCCGAGGGGCCCCGACGTGGAAATCCAGAGAGCGCAGCAGTGACGCGGCAACAACGTGTGTTTGTCATGTCTGACACCAGAGGAGGCAAAAAGTGTTCGCGCTTCAGTGCAAGTGTGGCCAAAGAAAAATACTCTGGTCAAAGTAAAAGTACTGATTCAACTCCTTCAGACAAGTAGAAGTATGGAAGTACAGTTTGTGAAATGTACTAAAGTGAACAGTAAAAATGCAGATACAATAAACTCCTTTATCTTAGTTGATAATTTTGCAAAGATGAAAATGCTTTAGTACAGTCAAGACTATAGATTTTTTCTTTTTCAACTGGAGCACAACTAAAGTGTAATCAATGATAGCTGTGACCAGTGAGCTATAATTGGATGTTTACACTTTTAGTTAAGATAACCAATGTTATTTTTAACATGTCTACAGTCAACAGTGACCCCGAGGTACTCTGAAATGATTTCCCTCTAAAATATCACAACAGCGTCGTTCAAAAAGCTCCACTTCAACCAACCGCGACTATAATCTTAAGTGAATTACTTTGAGCAGACTTTGCATCTTTGAAAGACAAAAGTAACAAGCATGTTTTTCTAATGTAATCAGTACAAAGTACAGATATTTGTGTCCAAATGTAGGGAGTAGAAGCAAAACGTTGTCAGAAACCTGAACCAGGTTTTTGTTCTGTCCCCTTCGAGGACGGTCTTCCCAATATGTGGACGCCACAACAAACAGAACGCAGAGCGTGTGCCTGTGGCCTGTCGGATTAAACAGCACAGCATGTGGCTTGACTTACTACAAAGCCGACGCTCTCGTAATACAATCAAGAGCGTTAACGTAGAATTAAGCGGGTCAACTTTCAGAACGTTCGAGATCCTGGATGGTCGAGTTTTCACTCGCTTGCCCGTCTGCGGCGCCGCCAGAAAACAATTAACGCACGCGTTCCCCGTCACGTCCCCCGGAGAGGCGGCGGGCGACGTGTCGGTACTTGAGGAGAAGCTCGGAGCAGCAGCAGCTGTCGTGGGTTGACACAGCTGCAGTCACATGCCGGGGGCCAGATGAGGGGACGCAAACTGGAGCTGTTTTGTCGTGGCGTCGGCGATGCCATCAGTTTTATTCAACATGCGCTCATCATCGCAACCCGCGCACTCTGCTTTCGATGAATTCAGGGATTTTTTTTCCCCCCTGGCACATCTAACAACAAGAACGGCAGCAACAGGACAAGGAACCTTCTTGAAACTGTTTTTCAAGGATCGTTTTGACAGCTTCTGTTTTTGTGTCTCTTCAAGCGTCGCCCTCGGCAAGCAGGTGTTTGCATTCTCCAGTCTTAGTCACAGAACAGGCATGGGCAAACTATGGCTCGGGGCCATATGCGGCCTATTAAGCTTTTTAATCCGGCCCGCTGAACTTGAAGAAATGATGTTAACTTTAACTAAGCCATAAAATAGCTGTATTTTATCCATTTTTTCAGTGTTTTAAGAGTCGTTTCGACAAAGAGCTAAAAATCATGGGGCTTCAAAGGCATTGGTTTTGTTGTAACGCTGTTGTAACGTTTTCTACACATCCCATGATATAGTTTTTCCTTCTATGAGGTGACTTACCGAAACACTCCATCCATCTGCTGCTGCTCCGGCCCCTCTGTCGCATTTTCGAACCTGCTGTGGCCCCACCAGTCAAAAAGTTTGCCCTCCCCTGTCATAGCCGCACTGTACGAGCTGCGGACGCGGTCTCGGCTGAATAATACATTAAGAAAAGAACGTGTGTGTGGTGACTTGCACTTGGCACCTGCGTCTCCATTCAGCTCCCACAGCTAAAAGTCCTAAAAGGACTTCTTTTGCAGCTTTTTTTTTTTCTTTCCGGACAGTCATTTTTCTGCTGAGGTTGCTGGTTTCCGACGAAGCTGATACTCGACCACAACATCCAGCCGAGCGTCATTAACATCTGCTCAGAAGTTCACCGGGCTCGAAATTGGGCACAGACGCCTTCGGCCCAGCCGTTCTTTTTTATTACACGTCAGGAGAAAACAGGAAATTGCAACACTCCCGCGCTGCGTCCGACAATCTGGGGCGGAAACTGCTGCTGGGTGCGTGAGTGGGAAAGCCGAGTCGCCTCTTGCGTCTTCGGGCCCTTGATTATGCTGAGCTGTCCTGCTCTCGCAGCTGTTTACTCTTGCCAAAATACATGACTGTGCCGCGCCGCCTGGGGATGTTTTTCTTTCGCCAAAGTCTTTTTTTTTATTGCTGATCTCTCGCTCAGTATATTTCCAAAAAGCCCTTTCATGTGTTTGTTTTTTCCCCCAGATTTTTTTTTTTTTTTTTTTTGTGGGCTGAGGACAACGCATGGACCTTGTTTAATGGAAGTTGAGAAAGAGCAGCGAGCCGCTACTTCAGAGAGCAGTGGGAAGGGGTGTTTGGGTGTTTCCAGTGTTTCAACTCCTGCCTGCGAGATTCATGTCGGCGGTGTCGTAAAAAGCAACACTTTCTCGAAAAAAGGCAAAAGCTGCCGCTTCCACATGTGAGGTCACATGACCTCAGCGGCAAACGGGTCGACTTATAGCGGGGCTTTGATGATGCAACGCGACCGTGGCACAGTCACCGCAGACATTTACGCTGCTGTTTTTTATTATATATAGAGACGGCTCCCTGGGTCACTCCACCCTGTTTCGGGTCACATTGAAAAGAACAAGGAAGGTTAAGCTTTAAATTTTCTTTTTGCTGCACTTTCTTCCAGGAATCCTCTGCAGAGGGATCTGGAATTCACAGCGTTGATCATGGTGGGGGAATTCAGGTCCAATAAAAAAAAAAAAAAAAATAGCACTTCTTCGGTCAGTTTGCTCGTTTGGAAATTTCCGCTGATATCATTTGGGGAGAATTGTTCCTTTCCTGCCTAACTCTGCCTAACTCCAACTGCTGTGTGAAAATACAAGGTTTTGCTCTGAAAAAAGGACTGAGCGTGAACCGCAGGCAGGAAGTACCAATTGGTTTTATTAGTCAATTGGGAGGTTAGTCAAGCGTACCTTTGTGGTTGCGTTTGTTCCAACAAAACGGGTTCATTGCAATTGTTAACATGTCTCAGTAGTAAATAGCAAGTTTGTCCCTTTGTTTCCAGTCTGACACCAAAACGCCTGGTTTCCTCTGAAAACTGATCCCTCAAAGAAAATTGCCCTGAGCTGATCCCAAACTTTCTGAGGCTAAACTTTAGCACACTGGTTTTACAGTAATACAAACCATATGCTGCGCTGTTTCATCCAGCATACCCAGATGGGATGGTGCCAGGCAAGCAAGCGAAGGTGTAGTCCATTAACACACATAGACAGAAGAGTATTGTCAATGGCAGCGACTTCACAAGTCAATGAGTCATTATACTGATTCTGTACAACACAATTGTAGGGTTGAAAAACTATATTTAATGTTGCTTTGATTGGTCTTTCAGCATGTTCTTACCCTCAGGATTGATCAAAGCCCTTTAACTGTACTTTCACATTCACTCATTCATTCATAAAAGTTTTTATGACTGGAGGCTTACAGTAGGCTGGGTAAACATTAACACACCATCAGTCACGTATTAGGGCGGGTAGCAGTTATTTGGGTTCAGTGTTTTGCCCTCTGGATGATCTATCAGGCCGACTTAGCAGCTTGAAACTGCTCCCCTTCACTTAACAAAAGCAGTAGTTTATGAATCTAACTCGACATGCGGCCACTCAGCTCGTGTTGATGTCGCAGCAGTGGCAGTTTCATCAGAGGAACACTTCCTGATCAAAAGTGGAGCAAAGAACAAAAGACGTGTTTGTGGCATTCCTGGAACAGGTCTGGAAACTTGAGCAGGTCTAGTTTCCACCACTCAAGTGGAAACTTTGTGTGGTCTCACCAAGTAATAAAAGTAATGAGCCTGATTCGAATGTGACAGAAGGATCTTTGCCAATACTGTCAGAAGGCGGCACGCGACTATTCACAGATTTTCAATGGATTTAGAAAAGAAAGGTGCCATAGATCTCAGATCCCAAACTCTCAACTTAGACTAAACTGTCAGTGCCCAGTTTTTATTCTGGTCCTCACTGAATTACCAGCACCAAGCTTCTTAAAAGGTCACACGTTCATTAAAAAAGGCCACGGCAAAGAATTGGGTCTCAATCATTTTCAAGTCAACACCTGCGTTTGCCTTTCTTCCTGATTCTTCCTCCGTCTATTTGCACAGTGACCTTTTCAATTAGTAAGAAAAAACTCTTTTTGATTCATACCTATGGAGTGAGTGCGCCTCGCTGGCACTCCTACAAAAGAACCCTGGAAAGTTAACGGATTAAGCCGTGTGGATTTTCCCCACACAGTGACCTTTGACCTACAAGGAGAAGGGAAAAAAAACCCACTTCCTTCTGCGGTGCGTTCAAGCGGGTTGTAAAAAAAAAAAAGAAAAACAGTTTAGAGAGCGGCGGGTCGGGGGGCCGAGTGGATGTTTTCTGTGTAAAAGCTCTGCACCCCGAGGTGTCTGCCCGCTGATGTCACCGCTGAGATTAGCGTGAGTCACGCCGTTCCCTCGGCTCCCGGCTACTTTTCCAAAGGGAGGCCCCTCGTCCACCCCTCCCCCCGACTCTGAGCAGGTGGGAAAGGCGGGTGGGGGGAGGGGCAAGCAAGCCAAACCAAACCAAACCAAAAAAAAAAAAAAAAAAACCCGCTGCATAGTTCTCATTCCTGAATCGTTACGTAACTCCTAACGGAGCGCCGCTAGCTTCTTTGTTGCCCTGAGTAATGGGGGTTTTTTCTTTGAAGTTGTGCGTCGATGGACAGATCGTAACGCATTAACGACGGCCCCTCACAGACGTTGAGCAGACGACAGATTTACAGTGTTAAACGTATACTTTAACCACGCAAAGAGATGACAGCCCTGCAGTTAACGGCCCCCTAGAGTCGAAGATCTCAGCATTACTCACTCTGAATAAGTTTGGGCCAGCGGTTTATTTTGGTGGGTCAGTTTTAGTTTTTTTTCTCCTATGCAGAAACGCAGAACCGAACTCTATAAATAACTGTGTCGGTGTCTGTCGTAAAATAAACTGTTGCTCATAAATCAGCCAACGCTGGGCGACCGCTGAACTCTGGCAGCTTGACAGAGTTTACTGCGAGGCTGCGTCTCTCCGCGAGCTCTGATGTGGCTCAGCTGCTGCTTCGACAAACGCTTTTTTTTTTTCCTGCCGCAAACGACCAGGATTGCTTTGTGGGACGGATAAACAACCTGCTCATCGCTCGCAGGTGCAGCGACGTTTGGAGTCTTTCGCATGAGGCAGCAGCGAACCAGTTGGGAAATAACAAAAAGTCTTTCCGAGAGCTTCGCGGCAAGGATTGTGGTTGCTGTGATACTATGAATATCATGGCAGTAGAAATGTAATTGGCTTCATATTGTTTCAAAGTAAGTAAGATCTATTGCAAGTACATTTGTGACGAATCAAATCAAACGTATCCATCTTCAACACCGGGGGGGCAAACTGTTTGACTGATGGGCCACAATGGGTTCTAAAATATGTATGCAAGTGTTAGTGTGTATGTAAGCAATTTGCAGTTTGCAAATTAATGATAGCCACAGAGTGCATTTATCCAAACAACCAGTGTCTTTAAGTAAACCCATGTTGATTAAAATTATGAATGCAGAATACATATACAGTACATTCATAGGTTTATAGACTTGTTTGGTCGTTCTATCCTCCACTCTTATGTCCAAAGGATCGTGAAAAAGGAACATTCCTTCAAAACCTTGACTCATTTCCCCATGTGAGCAGGAAAATTGCTAAGAGGACTTTTTCTTCCTTCTTTAAATTAGAGACTTGAAACAGGAAACGTGTTTCAGTTAGAGGCAGGACCACGAGGTGCGGGGCCATGTCATCATTCTCAGACATAACGGACGTCCTTTCAAGAAGCAGAACAAAAGGACTTGACCTGTTAACCTCGTGTTATGAATTTCCCAGAATGACTGACTGCTGATCGCTCTGAAATCACTGGGTTGGACGTTTGTTTGTTTTTTTGCTTTGGTTTTTTTCCCTTTACAACACAGATTTTTGTTGCACAACACCAAACATTCAAAGTTCCAGTGATGAAAATTTTTCAGGAAGCCTGGAGACCTGCCTGACAGTGCGTTTCATATTCAGGGCACTGTCAAGACTTGGCTTCATTAAAAAATGGTGCCGCAAGATGGCAGCTAACTAGGAGCAAGACCCTTGCTCTATGTACACTACTAGGCAAAAGTTTGGACACACCTTCTCATGCTTTTTTTTCTTTACCACTTTCTACACTACAGATACTGAAGACAACAAATATATGAGCAAGATATATGTAATTCTGATTCTAATAACTCTGAATATGGTTTTTACGAAAGGTGGCTATTTTGAAGAATTTAAATTTAAAACATGTTTGAGTTATTTGACACTTTTATTCTTTCCTCCATAATTCCATGTGTGTTCATATGTAGTTTTGATGGCTTCAGTGAGAAACTGCAATGTCAATAGTCATGAGAATAAAAGAAAAGACATTAAATTCGCAGGGTGAGTCCAAACCTTTGACTGGTAGTGTATACACAGGGTAGGAAAGCCAAATTACTTTCATTGTACTGCGAGTATACACATTTATTAATGTATTTATGGGCAGTATGCAAAGTATTTGCCAATATAACAATCCTAAATCAAACCAAATTTCACACACTGGATCTTTAAGTCCAGCTGAGTTTGAGCCTTCAAACGCAGTCGTGATCACATGTTATCAGCTCAACTGTTTAAAACACCCCAGTTCACAGTCCAGCAGCAGCAGCAGCAGCAGCAGCCTGGGATTAATCCTGGGTGACGACTTGAAGGTTCTGAAATAGAATGTTTTCCCCCTCCTTCAGAGCTGCGCTGCGCTGCATTGTGGGTTTCCTCTCTTCCTTGGAGTGACACACAGAGCAGCGTGGCCACCTGTTGTTGTGTGGCGCAGCTGTAAACACAGCCAGCCAGCGCTCGCTCACTCACTCACTGCCTGCTGCCTGCTGCCTGCCTGTGATCCCGCGGGAGGCGCAGACCGACCTGAGGCTGCAACTTTAAGAGCGGGAAAACTCGTGACGCAGCGCAGAGCGGCTAGTAATTATGTAAAAGTTGAGAGCCGCGGCGGTCAGGAGGGCTTCACAGCTGTTAGAAAGAGAAGTTTTTTGTTGTTTTTTTCCTCCTCTGAAATGAAATGCTGACGCGCTGAAAGTAAAGCCTTTCTTTCCCCCTTTTCTCGCAGTAATTCATGACTCCGCTCCGTGTTTTCTCCACCTGCTGCTGCTGGCCGACCTGCTGGTCCTCACGTCATCCCGTCCCACCGGCTCGCCGCACTGCACCAAGTTCAGGTCAATGATCCATCAAGTGGACCAGCTGGCGGCCTTCGCCAAACAACTGCACGGCTTGGTAAATAACATGAAATAAGCAAAATTCTCTCTCACAGGCCAAAATAACAGCAACCGTTAGGTACAAATTTATGATGATAAAAAAAGAAAAGAAAATTGAATTAGTTAGTGCAGACTCCCCCTTGTGGCTAAGGTAGCGAGAATTACACAAAAACCTCTTTTGTTTTTATTCTTTTTTTCAAACTATGGTATACTGTGCCATAGTTACTGAACTATGGTACGGCATACCAGTAGCACACTGTCCGTAAATGAGTTGAAATCTATGTGCAAATCAGTTCATCGCGCGTTTGTCTACTGTAGCTGTGAACAAAGGTGTGAAAGCACATTTTTAGACACAGTCGTCGGTTTAGGCCTTTTTAAAATGTGTAGAGGACATTTGTCAAAATATACAGTATAACCTGACATTAAACTTCAAATAAATGTAAATCAAAGAGCCACTTTGCACCATAGGCTTGTATTTTATGCAGGCAGAAACAAATTGATGTCCATTCTGAAATGTATGGGTGTTCATGGTTAATTTTTTTCTTCCAAAAGCAAGAAAATGAATCCTTCCTCTCCTGCTTTGGTTAAATAAACAAATAAATGAACACATAAACAACAAAATAAATAAATAGGCCTACCCAGGTGCATTCTGGTTTACACCTACACTTCAACCAATATGCCCTCTGGTGGCCATAGTCAAATTTCAAAACGAAACAAATGGACAAAATAATGACTGGACAAACTACCCACACAACTGGGACATAATTAAAAGTAAACAAACAAACAAAGAAAAATACTAAAGAACTTCATCAAAATGAAACAAACATCGAAAATAATCAGGCTATAATATTACTTAGAATTAGCCAACTAAAAACAAATAGTGTCCATAAAATGCATCAGTAATCACTATGAACAGGTGCGGATGATGACGTGTGTGTTCCACTTACTCAGGCAAAATGAATTGCATTTGTCTAGCGCTATGAAAAGATAAGACACATATATTAACTATGCCATACATATACTTGTAATGTGGTGTAATTACATCACAACAATTTCAACAAGAGGGTGTGCTGTTGTTTTTCCAAATCATTTTTCCAAGAGAATACTTTGTAATACATGAAAGCTTCTGCACTCACACCTGTTCTGCTGTGATTCACCTCCTTCGTGTTGTGTTCGCACCTGATCCTCAGTGTCTCCCCCCTCATTCCTCACAGACAGACGACAACCTTTCGAATTTTGTCGCCGTGGATCACAATCTGACCGATCTCCCGCACATCGAGGAGCGCGCCCAGGACTTCAGTTCGTTAAAGGTGAAGATCGCTGCCGTGCCACCGTGAGCACAGTAGTGAGCCTGTTCACTTGAGTTAAAAGTCCACCTCCGTCTCACCAGGTGAACCAGTCGCTGTCCAAGCTCTACGTGCACGTGCAGGTGTACAGGTTGTACGTGGGCTGGTTGAAAGAGGGCCAGGAAAACGCCAGCCTGTCCTCCAAGGCAGCGCAGCACGTCAACACTCACCTGCGACACCTGTCCGACCTCCTCAGTTCATCTCTCCAGCAGGTGAGGAAACAAAAACAATGTAGAACACTTCACAAAAAGGATTCACCAGAGAACAAAAACAAAAAAATGTTTGTTTCCATTCTGAGATTACAGTCAAAATTTTGAGTTTTACTATTGTGAAAAAGGAAGTACATCATGAGGCTTGGGCGCTCAGCGTTTCGTCTTTAATCACAAAACTTCAACTTCATTCTTGACAAAACTTTGACTTTTATCTCGAAATTTCAACTTTAATCTCAAACTTTCAATTTTAATCTCGAAATTGAATTTTTTTCTTGTTGTGGCCCTAATACTCTTTCGTAAAAAGATCAGAGCTACAACAAGACAGTTTATTTAAAAATAAATAAATAAAAAAATTGAGAAATTCCAAGAATAAAGTCTTAACTTTCAAGAACAACGTCAGAATTTTGCGATTAAAGACGAATGGCTGTGTGCGCAAGCCTCGTGACGTACTTCCAGTTTCACCAGAGTAGTTTCCTCTTTTCTGTGGGGAACCTCAGTCCACCAGCAACCACCTCAGTCGTGGCCACAATCCTCTTTCGTATCACGGAAAGGTATTGAAGAGAGAATAAAAACAATTTCGAGACTAAAATGAAAATTTCGAGATTCACTCTGGTGAAAACGGAAGGACATCACGAGACCTGTGCGCACAGCCTTTGGTCTTTAATCACTTGTGACTTCATTGTCAACATTTCGACTTTATTCACAAAACTTTGACGTTAATCTCGAAATTCCAACTTTTTGACTTTCGCACAAAAGAGCAACCGAGTTTTTGAGATGAAAATATCCAACTTGACAATCCACTGTTCTCTTCTCTTGCTCTTTTCACTGTGCAAATCACCAACTCGGACCCTCCTCCCGCCCTCCTTGCTCGTTTCAGTTGGCTGAGGACGTCCCACGGTCACCGACGGCCGCCCCCTCACCTTCTCCACCGCGTTCGATGTGATCTCCGTCTCAGTCGAGATCTCTGAACGGCTGCAGCTCTTCTGCAGATGGTCGAAGAGAACGCTGAGGCTGCTGCACAGGCAATCTGGCTGCCCGAGGCACTAAACTCCCAGCGGCCCCTTGGCAGAATCAACTACAGACTAAAACACCCCACCCCCAAAAAAGCCCATTGGAAGGACAGTCATGAAGTAGACGTTTTGTAGGAAATCACCCCCCCACACCCCCCCGCCGGTGCTATTTAATGAGTTGTCATGTCTCCCCCCCTCCCCTCCCCCGATTGAATATTTTTTGTTACCTAATTTATATTTACATATTACTAAAAAGTCAACTGCCATTGAACTGCCATTTTTTTTGTACAACAGCGCAGCACCTATTGCTACACCTGCGAGTTCACGTAGGGCAGTGGGCTTTTCTTCACATTGAGTCAGGTGTCTTTTTTTTTTTTAAATAATTTTCATTATAAATGTTTCTTTGTTTTTAGCGGAAATGTTAGCATGTAGGTCAAAGTTATGCTTGAATCAAGGCTCCAGCAGGGTTTCGCTAACGTGGCTCAGGCAGAAACAATCTGAGCACGTTTTGAGGGCGCATCGCACAGGCGCTCCAGTCTTAACCGTTAACGTAACAGCGAGGTTGTGGAACATACAGCGTGTTGGCCTGAAATGAACATTTTCAGAATGTATGAAAGTTGAAATTTTCACGTAGCCCTGTTTTTTCTTGAAGAAGTGAGGCAGCACACAGAGAGACTCGGTACTTGTCACCGCCTGTTACCTTCACTCCTGTTCAGACTGTTTACATCCACAGTGCCTGCTGAGTGTTCAGTGAGCTCCATGAAATATATGTGTAAAAAAAAAAAAATTGAACATTTTATATTTTTATACTGTTTTTGTATTTAGTTTTGTATTATATTTATTACAATAGGAGTAAAAAAAACAACATTTTAACGTATAGTCCGAGATGCAGGCATCTCACATTGTTTTTGACTGTGTATTATGCTATATTTATCATTAATAATATTAATAATAATTATAATAGTTGCCTTCCACTGTGTTATTTATATGTTTTGTAATTTTTGTTTTGTTTGTCTGACTGAAAGTCGTTAATAAAAAGTTACCCCTCAAAAAAAGGCTTCGTGTTTCAAGATCGTTTACGTCAAGATTGAAGCGTCATAGCAAAAAAGTGTTGTTTACGACTGTTACAGCAAACACCACTGACTGCTACAATAAAAACATCCTTACAAGTGGATTCTTGGCTTTGTCATGGAAAGCATCCTCTCTTCGCTAAAAGCGCTCTCCCACTGCGTGAATGTGTTTTAAAATCCAATGTGTGCAGTCGGTATGTATCAATGTACCTTTAAAGTGACTGCGTGGTTCTGCTCTCCCATTTACCTCCATTTGTCCTGCAACCTAAACTAATCTATGAGTCATTATCCAGAGGGCTACTCATTGGAATTTTAAACATTTTCTAACTCATTGATGTTCCAATAAAAGTAAAAACTCAGTAAAACAACTCCATCACTGCAGGCATGTTGCAATGCAAGCCCTCATAAAGCACTCAGAGGGTTGGGAGGTGGGAGGGGGGGGGGGGCACAAGGTTTGCACGGAGGCCACGACTGCTGGGCTGTAAAGTGAGTGACCTCCGTCCGATTCCACGCAGCGACTTGCGTAACGTCAGCGTGTTGACGTGTGGCCGTAGGCAGAGCCGCTACTAAAAGCCTCGACTTCGGAGAATGTCTGCAGCCGCATGTGTGGTTTGTTGCACGAGAGCTACAACCCTGCTTGGGCATCGGCGGTTTACAAGGGGACCTCGTTGTTTTATGTGCAGCAGTGATGCGTCGGTTGTGAACGAGCTGCTTCAACAAGGCAGCTCTTCTTTAGAGCGAATCATGAAAGTTTCCAAGCTTATATATATATATATACATATATATATATACATTTGTGTTTGAACCACTTTTTACACTCGATTGCTGAAACTTTATTTATTTATGGAAGGGTCTTAATTATTGATTCGTTTTTTTCTTTATTTTAACATATTTGTTGCTTTCAATACATTTCCATTGAGACAATACATAATCAGTCTTTCACAATCTCACTTATATGTCGTTGCATTATATTTAATACATTAGATCATGACATTACATTTTAATACATTATATTTAATGTAATTAGAGTATACCCACTAGAATAAACTAAACTACACCACTGCTATATATACACCTGTATCAGGTGTATATCTGTATGGCACCTGTATCAGTCCAACAAACACACACAGTATTTGATTTGTCAGATTTCTGCTCATCTATAAAGACTTGCACTTCATTGCATGGACGCTGGAAGCATCAACCCTCCGTTTCAGGACCTTTGCTGACTTATTTCTCTGACAAGTGACACAGTATTGCGATAAAATCTGATTATTATTATCATTATTATTATTATTATTATCTGTAGTAGTAGTAGTAGTAGTAGTACATTTCCTTAATTTTGGAATTGCTGTGTATAAAACCATCAATTTGTAAACTCTTGCAGATTTATTTGGACTGGTTACATGAAAACACACACACACACACACACACACACATACCCGTGCGTGCATGAAGCTCTTCGGTCCCCAAAAGGGAGAGCGGGTGAGGTGAGGGGGGAGGAGTGAAGGTGAGGACAGATCACTTTGGGATAAAAGTTGCACCAGCAGACATTAAATCCTCCAAGCCAGTGCGAGCTGGAGCCTGACCTAACAGAGCCTCCCGCTGTGCTGGAGAGCACACTAGGAAGGAGAGCGTGCACGAGGGACTTCCTGACAGGTGCACCTGCTAGATGAAGATCAGGGCAGAAGTCTGCGCTGTGCTAATTTCTCACTGAAGACAACACTGAAGAACCTCAGCTGCAAAATGACAGTAAGTTTATTCTCTGTGACTATGTTAGCTGGAGAGATCTCTGAGGTGATGTGCTAAATTTTGAACCAGCTTTGCATTGAGAGAAACTGGCAAAGATTTCTTGAAATGCAATCTTGAATGCTTTTTGTTGATTTGAGTTTTATTATTTATTATAGCCACATCTAACTGGACTGAGGGTCTCAAAATCTTTAAAAGGAATGAATGTGATTCATACAACAAATACTTCAATACTTAATTACGCAAACCTCAATATATGTAATTCATCATGTGTATTCTCATTTTACTTACAACTTGCAATAATAATAATAATAATAATAACAATAATAATAATAATTCTAGAAAGCACAGTTGAAATCAAAATTGCAACAAAAAAATAGCAAATGAAAACTTTTTTTTAAGTAAAAAGGTTGATTTCTGCCAGGTTGTAGGGATAGTGTGTATGAAATACAATCTATCAAAGCAGCTCGATCTTATGGTGACTTCATAAAAGGTAAATGTTGGATGCGCGCCACAAATACACACAGCATCCTGTCAGTCATCACACTGATGTTTGTGTGTACAGGGAATCAAAGATCTATTTCCATGTAGGGAACTCTAGCCAGCCATTTATCTCTGACACACACGCTCACACGCATGCACACACACAGAGACACGCACACACACTTGTACCTTACGTAACGTCCAGCTCGCAGTACCAGCTGTTGGACTCGTTTGTGTGTTTGCTGGGATCGGTGTCAACCCCTCTTACACTCGTCTTAACCAGACCAGCTCAGAATGTGTCAGCTATGCTGCTCACTGAAGAACCGCAGATTCTCCAGACTCCAAGCCTGTTCCATCAGTGGAACTGGGGCAGGACCTGTTCATTAAAGCTAGAATTTTGGACATCAGTACATTTCACCCTGCTGTGAATAAGTTAATTTTAATTTATCCATAGAAAAACAAAGGGCGGAGTGAACTAAATCCTTTAAACAACACATCGTTGGGTGCGTTTGAGCACAAAACATCTGGCTTTTGAGATATAAACACTGGGTGATTGACATTCGAAAATGACAGGAACCGTGAACTCAACATTTATCCTGCCACTACTTCTCCATACTGAGCACAATCAAATACATTACACTTCTAATAAAGCTTTGAATTAACCAATCTATGTCACAGTTAAGGTGTGTTTAAATGCGTGAATCAAATTTGAATTGAAATAAATGGTTCTTTCCCCCCAAATAGCCATGTCACATTTTATAATGTCATCTACGTTATTTCCTACTACAATACAAACATACACATTTTGATGACTTAATTAATCTGATTAAAGACTGAAATGACAAAGCTTTTTGTGTCTATAACTTGCCAAAAACACCAACCGTGTCAAATGCAATGCAAAAACAAATAAACAAAATTATGTATTTTAAACAAGGTTGTTTTTTTGTCTAGTGAGACTTTGGGAAGAAATTTAAGATTGCTGATGATACTGTTAAATGTATTTACTTATATTATTCCATTTTTTGTTTTGGCAAAGAGGATTCTTTCTCAAAGGTTACATCTTTGCAAAGGTTCCAGAGTCTTTCCAGAAACAAGGTGTCCCTATTACAAAGCCACCGTGTCAAATGGGCAAAAGGTCACGAAGCCGGCTCTGTTACAAAGTTTACTTTGAAATAAAAGACGATCACTCTGGGCTGTGGAACGATGGGCACTTAATCGCAAGTCTATGAAGTCACCTCACTGTGGTCTGCATCCATCTATTGGGTTGACCTTATTCTTTACAAGCTTGTTGAATAGCATCCATAAAACAGTAAGAAAATATCTTACTAAGAGCAGCCATCTGTGTGGGAAGATTTGTTCCAGACGTAGAGTAGATGGATGTTCCCTGAAAACGATGAATTTTATTTTATTGCTCAGTCTGAAGGTCAGGAAATGTTTGGGAGTGAGAGGCTAGTAGATGATTGTAAAGAGGATGATAGCCCAACAAAACACTCCAGCATCAGAAACCTTCCACTGAACCGACACCATCAAAATGACCAAAATATTACTCACTCACACTTTTAGGTTTTTGGTATGAACGAAGCTTTGTCAGGAATTGACAGTTTCACATTCTTGCCACTGAGCTGTTTTCTAATGAGCTGTAATGAGCTGCCCCAAGCATGTCTGAACAGTGACACCTAATCCCTCCCAGGGCCAGCTGTGGTGGAAACATGGTTTCCCCAGACAAAACAAAGATACCAGTGAGTGTGTGTGTGAGAGAGGGAGTGAGAGAGAGAGAGAGAGAGAGAGAGAGAGAGAGAGAGAGAGAGAGAGAGAGAGAGAGAGAGAGAGAGAGAGGATTTCATGAGGCTATTAACAGACATGTTTATACCCGAAGATCAGTGTCGCCAGCATTGCCATGATACCCATCATTACAGCAGCAGTTGTTACATTCCAAATAGCAGCAAGAAATGACACCCCGAAAATAACAGCTTTATCCTTTTCCGGGGTTTTGTTTAATCGTTGTGGGTGTAGCTAAAACATTCTGACTAATACATTGTGGTCAGTAGGTTTGATGATGGCACACGTAATGGGTTTGTACAATTTTACATTCATCGTTAATATCATGTCTCTCCTTCTTGTTTTTCATTCTATGAGGTTTAACAGCTGCATCATCATGTTTGGAAATTTCCCCACTGTAGGACTAATAAAGGATTCTCTTATCTTCTGGTACCTCCCTGAAAAATCCCCTTTTCTTCCCCCAGCTTCAGTACTCTGCAATGTCTAATTACAATTAAGTTCACACAAAAGTCAGACAAAAACTTCTAAATCTAATACTGAGCATTTACATTACATTTCCAAGTTGTCCGGGTCTCACTTATTACTCTACTACACAGGGAATTCACATAAAAATAACAGAAAGTGGTAATGTACCAGCTCAATGGCTCAGTGGTGGAGTGTCTGCCCTGAGACTGGGGGGTTGTGGGTTTGATCCCAGGCTGAGTCAGACCAAGGACCGTAAAAATGGTACCCAATTGTTCCTGCTTGGCACTCAGCTTTGGGGGTTGGACTTGAGGGTGTTGGATCACCCAGTGATTGCACTGATGCTGAGGACCACCATCAGGATCACTAGGGTTGATGATTTCACAACCACAAGAACCAAAAGCGGTTGGTTAGGACGCCACACTTTCGGTGCCCAAGCAACGGCTTCATCCCTGATTGAGTGGCCACTTCAGAGGAAGACAATAAACATAACTGAGTCCAACATAATGTGAGTCTGAGTGTGTTATAAAGAGTACTCTGAGAGGCAAAACCTTTTGCAATAAGGCCAATCTTTTGTGGAATCGGTTAATGATGCAAGTCTATGGGGCAAACACCCCAATGCACGTCTACCCATCTTAGAGAGAGGGATTCTTCCTCTGCGGCTCTCTCTGAGGTTTCTTCTTTTTCCCTGTAGCGAATGTAAAGCCCTTTGAGGCAAATGGCAGTGTTGTGACAGCAAGAAAGTCATACTGTAGGTTCAATCCCCTGGGCTTTGGGCCTTTCTATGTGGAGTTTGCATGTTCCCAATGTCCCGTGTGGGTTCTCTCCAGGTTCTCCGGCTTCCTCCCACAATTCATAAACAACCACATGCGACACACTGCAATTGTAAATTGTCTGTAGGTCTGCTTGAGTGCAAATGGTTGTTTGTCTTTCAATGTGGCCCTGTGATGAACTGGCGACTTTTGTCCAGGGTGTACCCTGCCCTCACATGAATGATGGACAAAGCGGGTATAGCAAATAAAGGAATGAATCAATGAATGATTGAATGATTAACTGATTGAAAGACAGGGAAATTGCATCAACAGTGTATAATGTACTGGTGCAGAAGGCAGAACTGACTCAGGGTGGACGTCATGAGTTTAATGCCAAAAATAGTGTCCTGCAGCAATAATCTCATGGATCAGATTTGCTCTGACTTTACAATGTCCAACACAAACTTACTTAATGTCATCATTATGTTTTGCCCAGGCTGCCACAAAGCTCCTGGATGAGATGTGCCATCTGACGGCTCAGTCTCTGGCAACAATGGATACGTCAGAGCACTTCAAGGTCCTAAAGCTTATGGGTGAAGGCTCGTACGGCAAAGTCATGCTGGCTGTACACAGGAAGAGAGGTGAACGGACTAACAAGTACGTTTGTTTTAAAAAAAACCTTTGGGAAAAAAAGCTACATTAATATCGACCCCTTGTACTCTGCAGGCACTCCAATGGCTTTGAAGTTTTTCCCGCGTGAGTCCACCTCTCTTTTCACTTTCTTGAGGGAGTACAACCTTGCTGTGTCATTCTGCACCCACCCGTCCCTGACAAGAGCCCTGGGAATTGCATACCGCACCCCGTCACATTATGTCTTTGCTCAGCAAGCAGGTCTTTATGGTGACCTTTTCGACGTGATCTTACCTGAGGTACACAACTATAAAGCCAAGTAATCTAAAAACAGATCCTTGGGAAAAGAAATTTTTTCAACTTGTGTTGTCCTTTTTCCACCTTTCTCAGGTCGGTATGGAGGAGGATTGTTGTCAGCGGGTGGTATCCCAGCTATGTGGTGCTCTGACCCACCTGCACTCTCTTGGTTTTGTCCACAGAGATGTCAAACCAGAGAATGTCTTTCTGTGCGACTCTGCCTGTCGATGGGTCAAACTTGGAGACTTTGGCATGGTCAGTGTGGGACACTTTAAGACTATTTCTATTCCTTACAATGACAAACCATAGACTTGGATATATTTACCTTACTTTTATGTATTTCTTTGTTGTGTACAAATAACAAAATAGTCATATTCCACACCAGGTGAAGGCTAAAGGCACAAGAGTACCGGAAGTCTGGTACAGCTCTCCTTACTGCACGCCAGAGGCCGAGATCGCTCGGGGAAATCAGGACAGCTGGAGCGGCATCACGAATAGCGTTACAGAGGAAGAAGGGAAGAAAACCAAGCCAAGGGTTTGGGTGACTGTGGAGCCCACTGCAGACAGCTGGGCACTGGGTATCTTGACCTATGCCATGCTCACAGGGAGTCACCCATGGACTGAAACAGCCAGAGACTGCCACTCATACCTGAAATATCAGGAGTGGTTTGACAGGTCTAAAGGGCCCAAAGATGAACTTGATGTATGGGAAGAGCCGCAGAGTGAAAGCAAACACGGTGACAATGATTTAATCGAGGCGGAGTTCGGGGAGAAAGACTCATGTCCTGCGGCGCCACAGTTCGCGTCCTTCACCCCTCTCGCGTGTTCCTTCTTTCAGCTGCTCCTCGATCCAAGGCCTCAGCATCGTGGAAGGCCTGAGGATGCCTTGGGTTACCTTGGAGGGGACTGGGTGCTGGAGAAGGAGCGGTTGCGACTGGACAAGGAGAGGAAGAAGAGCAGCGGGAAAGGAGCTCTAAGGAACGTGAAAGAGATGGAGGGTCGAGGAGAGCGGTGATGAGGGTTCCTCGTATTTGTTCGTATTAAGTTGTTTCTAGTTTTATTTGCAATTATTTGCCAGTCATCATTACAAACATATAGAACCAAGTGGTCAAATGCAGTATATGTGTACTTGTCTGCACAAGTCAGGCACGTTGTTCATTTCAGCGTTCTTTTACCTCCACTGGAATTCTTCCCTGTCCTTCCCTGTCCTTCCCTCTGCTTGTTCCACCCACTGCCTGAGTAAACGATCTCACTACTCTGTCCTTCCAGTCAAGCTCCTCTGTATCTGGTTCAAGTGCCATGTTCTGCTCTTGGCAGCGTAGAAGTAATTACGCCACTTTGCTGTTACTGCAACATTTAATCAAAACCACTTTGGAGGTTGTTTGGAGAATGTTTACACATTCAAGCCTAACTTTATTTAACAATGAAAGGAAGTTGAGCAAGATACAGCTCTGGTTGGTTTTATAGTCTTTGTCAAAAAAATGTGTTGTAAATGTAAAAAACCATTGGATCATGGGAAACCGACCGAATGTTTTGTCTTGTTTTCATTTTCCTTTGTGATATATGTATATATATATATATACACATATATATGTACATATATGTATATATATATATATATATATATATATATATATATATATATATATATATATATATATATATATATATATATATATATATATATATATATATATATATATATATATACATATGTATATTCATGGGCCCAGATTTACTTTTAACGTCAGTGGCTTGTGTGTGTTGTTAACTGTATGTAGACGACGTCCTTAAAAATACACATGCTATCAAATGAAATATCAAATGAAAGCTGTTTAACTCCCTTTTGCCGGTTTGTGTTGAAGGGACATTTGACCATTTTTATACGCAGTGGACATAATTGGTACATATGTGATACTAGTTTGAAGAACTACAAACATAATTGTGGATATATTTTAATTAACTTGTTTACTTTGAATGTTGCATTATACAGCACATTAGTATTTTGCCCGAGTAGTGTCTGGCTAGAGTACCGTGTTCATTTTTTTTTTTTTTCATGTCTGTGAATGAGTAACGCTTATATCAAAATAAATATTTGGATAAACTTTTAAAAATCCACTGTCAACTTTCATCAAAACCTTTTCAGTAGAACTGTATTTAACAACTGTTAAGAATTACAAATTGTAATTCACAGAAACAAACATGGAAGTACAATAAATCTTACTTTAAGTTTATTTGACATTGCAACGTTTCAGCACCTTGTGTGTGCTTTGACCCACAGCTACGACCTTATCGACCTCAGAGTTTCACAGCAGTAGTTTCTGAGTACTGAGCACAAGGCTCAAACACTGAGACATTTCGATAACAAGCATGCTCAGAGTGGTGTGTGTGTGTGTGTGTGTGTGTGTGTGTGTGTGTGTGTGTGTGTGTGTGTGTGAGAGAGAGAGAGAGAGAGTGTGTAAAAATAGCAAAATCTAGATTGTTGAATCTCAATTTACCATTTCTACTTTTACCAAAAGAAATGTGAGGACTTCTTAAATATTCCTGTTTTGCGAACCACGTAACATTAACATTTGCCCATCTATACGCGATCAAATTGCACATTTCTGGCACGCAATGTGCAGCCCTGTTGGTGTCAAGGCTGGTCAAAACACTTGACCAGCCATTTGACAGTACTGCTGAAAAAGCAAACTGGGCAGGAGTGGCAAAATGGTGAGGTCAGAGTGAGAAAAGGTTCACGCTGACAGGCCGCAGAATGCTGAACCTCTGACCAGTCTAATAAAAAACAAGAGGCATAAATAACAAGTCAGCTGGATAGCAGAGCTCTCCTGCAGTGGACTGTATGTCTCTTTGATTCAAAACACATATAAATTTAAACTAGTTAAGTAAGTAAGATATATAAGTAATATATATTTTAAATTTACCCCTATAGTGCACAAGGGAAATGCCTAAATACCCAAGAAAAGTGGTATAAAGCAGCAAATTGGAGTTTAGTTTCCTTCTATCTTGTGCGAGATGTAAAAAAAAAAAAATCCAACAACAAACAATGCACACAATGCTGCTATGCTAAAAAAAAAAAAACAGGTCTCAGTACCACGTTATAACGTGAAACTATCATTATAAAGTGAAAATTTTCACAAAAAAATGTGATAGTTTCACATTATAACATGAAAGTACAGTGTAAAAACGGGAAACTTTTATGAAATAACATAATAGTTTCATGTTCTAACGTAAAACTGATCCCGTAAAAACGTGAAAGTATCACATTATTTTGTGATAGTTTCATGTTATAACGTGAAAATTATCACAAAATAACGTGATCGTTTTCACATTCCAACCTCATACTGAGCCCTGTTTTTTTTTCTAGCGTAGCAACAATGCGCTTCCGCAACAGATGTTTTTGCATAGAAAATATATAGAATATGATCTCATTACTGAACCACAAATATTTGCAAACATATCATTGCTCAATGCAACTGCAGACTATAATGTATGTGTGTTATTCTTTATTTTGTTCCCTGCCCACATTTCAAAAGCAATTTTCGCTTTCTTTTAACTTTTCTTTTGTCGTACGCAGGCACGTAAATGAACAAAACCAACGTATATATACAGACATTGACCTCGGCCCATGAGGTCCGCTGACAAGCTTAAATCATCCAACGGAGGTACTCATGCTTCATGCTTCTCTGACAACTTCAAAGCTAAAACACATTACGAGTGACTTTAACCTTTCACCTTTTACACATGAATTCCCTGCCATAGGTACAAGTCACTCCCCATCTAATGCAAAACAGCACATCCACGTTTGCTTTCGATAAAGAAAGGACACCTGTCACAACGAGTGTACTAATTCCTGAACCAAACGCAGCCAAAAGCAATGAATTAGGAACCTTGTTTATGAGGCAGCTAAATGACTGTCTCATGTTTAGGAAGTGGCCTCGCGGAGCGTGGTGCCACAGTGATCGATGGCCCGTGAACTATTCCCATCTAGGCCTCTCTCCTGACATTTCACCCGATACGTTGCGCCGATGCTATGCGTTCCGATTGTGCCAGCGTTGTGTGCCAGCGTTGTGCAACAGCGTTGCGTGCGCGCATGTTTAGCCAGAGCGTCAGTGAGAACGTGAGAAAATATAGGAAGTTGACAGGAGGCTAGAGCAGCTGGCAAGAGGTTCCTGTCATGAGGTCAAGACGATGAGTGTGGCAGAGTGCAGCTTCAGCCGACGCAGATCCAATTCTGGGAGTTTAGTGGGTTTATTCACGCAGGAATTACCTCTTAAGAGTCACGCGGGAGACTTAAAAGGCAACATGATACAAACATCAGTCCTGTAAAGGATATGTGAGTGTGTGTATATATATATATATATATATATATATATATATATATATATATATATATATATATATATATATATATATATATATATATATTATATATTTCCTCCATTGGAAAAACACACTCGTTGTTTAAAAGATACAAATTGTGTTCAAATTCACTTTTCACAGTTGTTGAACTATGATGTTATGTAGTTAAGTATAAAAGTGGGTGATGATTTCAGATTAATATTATTTGAGGGTAGGTTTAGCGTCACTGTTTAGTACTTTTTCAGGACAGAGAAAAATAAAAATGTAGAAAATAACATTGATTATTAATATTTAAAGTGTAAACAAATGTATTGTTTCATTTTGCTATATATTATGTAATATATATATATATATATATATATATGTATTATATATATATATATATATATATATATATATATATATATATATATATATATATATATATATATATACATGGAGAGAGAGATTAACATAACATATATTAACTTTTTACTTAAGTACGTTTCAGAAAATGTACTTTCTTACGGTTACTTGAGCAAAGGAGTTGAATCAGTACTTTTACTTTTATCAGAGTATTTTTTTTCACACAAGTATCTGTACATATACTTAAGTACAGATTGTGAATACTTAACTATGCAAGGCTCAATGGCTGAAACTAAAATCCTCTGCTGTTTTCTGACGTTGTACTGCACCTTTCAGCAAGAAACCGATACTGAAATATTAATTTAAAGGAAAGACAGAGTTCAACCAAGGCCTGGACTCCTGGCTGAGTGCCAAAATTCTCCTGGCCTTCGAGAAGAAACCGGGTTTACCAACATTATTTGTGTTCACAATCAGTAGTATTTTGAAATATTTAATTGCAATGTCTTTGTGATTTTCAGTTTCCCTAGAAAATGTAACTGCAATTCATTTTTAACGTATGCAAAACATTAAACTGATGGCAACCTGGATCCGAACCAACGTAGCCTCAACAAATACCAGCCTACGCCTTCACAGACATTACCATACTTGGAGTCCTGTCATCATCGTGTCATGTGGACTGAAAAGAACTTGATGCTCTGCAGCTTCAGAACAGAAAACTTATCGGTGCCTCGTTTGGCTCCAACAAGGAGGAACTGGCATCCCGTAATGAGTACATGTCATTTTCGGACTGCGATATCATCCCTGATCTCTCATAAAATCCTCTAGGCAATTAAAAATAATTAAACACAACAAATCTTTGCGCTGGTGTAGGTTTGCGAATGTGAAAGCAAAGCTCAGCTAAGATTAGATGTAGCGACAGTGTCCCCTGAAACTGTGTCAGCCTGTCAGTCTGGCTGATAAATCAACCTAAGTGGTCAGAGATGTGGACTGAATGAGATGATGCAATCCACAGAGGCGGACTAAAACAGAAATATCTGAATCATAATGAAAAGCAACGCAATAATAGCAATGTCGGCAGCTCAAGAACTGCATGTCTTTCTTTTTAACGAAGAGGAAAAACATGAATCAGCTCACCATGTACTCGTAAGTGGATGCGTACAACAATGGCAGAAAAACTCAAAATATCAAAGATTTGAAGAATCATGGCCCGTCTATCTATCCAATAATACCAGATAAGTCCAACAGAAGATTGATAGATAGATAGATAGATAGATAGATAGATAGATAGATAGATAGATAGTATGCTGAAGCAGACTGGGGAGGATTGCTGATGAGCGCCACCTGGGATCCTCCTGCCACCTGCTCCACACAGCTGGTCCTGATTCCACAATCACACAGAAGAGGAGGGGCTGGGGGAGGGGAAAGACAGACTAGATGGCTGGAGAAGCCACAGACCTATCAGTGTAATTTCTCACCCTTCCCCAAATGCAGCCAATGAGGTGCATGTGTTTTTAAAACATGCTTGAAAAGTGCTATATAAATCCAGTCCATTGTTATTATTATTAAGATGTCGTAGTGGCAAGAAGTCACAAAAGCTTTATTTGAGTGACCATTCATTATCATGTGATTATTAAAATACAATGACAGCAACAACTTTTAGGTTGATGAAGTTGTGCCAGAAAATCTTCTTGTTAGAAGCAAGTTATGTGATGTTGGGATTCTTCTGCCTTACATTGAAGTCCTACAATTTTAGAAACTTTGCACATTATGATACTTTTATATTGAAGATCTACAATCCGTCTCCCTTTTCAGCCATGCGACCCTGTTTCATCACCCTGCTGCTCCCAACTGGCCCCTTTTGACCTTCAGATGACAACAGTAAGTTGTTGCATTCGCATGTAAGTGGGTGTGTAGAAGTTACTTTTTCTGTTACATCATAGCCGTGCAGCCCTCACAACTAATAGCCAGACCTTTTTATAGATTTATGATCCTGAGGTTAAAGTTTAACAGCCTGCAGCGTGTGATGTGGTGCCAGCGATGAGCTAAAGAAAGCTTTCAATGATGCTCACCTGTCACTTTGCACCTTTAAACTGCACTTTCCACTTTCTGAAAGACCTAATTATATTTCCCTGCTATCGTATTCTGAATCTGAGATCACCTGTTCTCTCATCAAGTGACCACGGGATGGATAGGCTGACATCCATCCTGCCAGCCTATCAGCATGCTGGATTCCCTTGAAGTGTAAACGCATTCTGATGGCTCCAGCCATAAATCTGGATTTAGGATCAGTTATTGTTCACTGTGAGAGACACATAATTACATGCAGATCAACTTGACCTGAATTGATCTGAAATCACGGTTCACTTCACACTTGGTAGAAACACTGGTCTGGTTAATGCAGTTGCTAACTGATTATTGTCGTCCTTCGCTTTGTGCCTTTGTGATATTGTCCAAAAATAAAAGAATAAAATACACACACGCGCCCTTTGAAAGGATTTATTGCCTCTTTCTCATGAAATTGGTCATAAATCAAAAGTGTGAGTCTGGCCATTTTTTAGCCACAGTGGAATGAGTGACAGATATGAGACATTTTGATATATTAGCCAGCAACACCAGCAATGTAAACACAACACATACACAGTTCATACTGGCCCTGTGGCTTCACCATGGCCAGTCAAACAAGAGTTAATTTGAGTACATTTAAAGGGCTCATTTATTTATTTATATATATATATATATATCATTCAACTTCAATTTCACCATATTAACATATCATTGGCTGCCACACAGACAGACATTCATCAGAGTGAGTAAACAATCCTCTTGTTCTATGTGCCTCGACTTGGGAGCGACTTGATCAACACAATCGAAAGAAAGAAAAGAAAAGAAAAAGAAAGCTGTTCCCTCAATTTGACTGTAGTGGTGGTTTGGCTGTGCAAGGACACCACCGTCAGACGAGTTCTTTGCATTAGGAAGAACATTGGTAGGATGGAAAATACTCAATAAAATTGAGAAAAAGATTGTTAAATTGTATTGGGGCACAAGTAAAAATACATTTGTTCCACGGTTTTAGAGGCACTGATGGGCATCCCGCGCCTCCTTGTACAGAACCGCAGTCGCCAATATTTCATTAAAATATATGCGTGATGGTAGAATTCCCCACATCCACTTCTGAACAAGAACGTGATGTTTTCTAAACTGTAGGACTACAAATTGAATTGATTTTCTCATCTAGTTCTGCAGTCCTTGTTTTATCAGGTTTACTGTGTTAAGTTCTCAGTTCTTTGAAATAAATTATTACATTTCAGAGTAACCACAGAGCACCCTCAATCTTTCCTCTTAAGTAAACGTGAGAGAGTAGGTTTAATGTGTTTGTGACACAAAAAAGAATGAGCAGCATTCAGTCAGTTTTTCTCTGTTTTCTCAATGATAAAGACAATATGTTTTATTCTAAAGCCAATTCAACTTTGACTCTCTCGTCATTGGGTGCAGCAAAATGCCCTAAATCACTCAATTTTATCCAATACGGCTGAATTTTAAATAATTTCAGCAATTTCAACATTTTGTTAAGTGGGAGTTTACCGTCCCATTAACAACAATACACTTCATCATCACGCACACTTGTGTCTGTGTGCTCATAATTTTAGCTTATATTTGATTGTTAGAGCAAAACATTTGACTCTATCCAACAAAGTGCAGCACAGAGTGGATTTAGCCAGTCCACTGTTGTCAAACAAAATCTACCAAAGAAAAATGATTAAAGACCTTCTTCTAATAATACGGCTCTTGAAGGAAAAATATATTTCAACCTTTTTTTCTTTTGGAAAAGGCACTTCAATACGCCTTTTATACTGTGTCTCCATTTAATTTGGTCTAAAAAGTCTTAACTGCACTTTTCCCCCCAAAGAATCAACACAGGTTACAACAAACAGCAGTGAATTTGCAAGAGATGTAGCGCTCACTGCGGCCTGAGGGGGGAGCAGTTGCACAAACAACACGGGCCATATTATAAAATAACGTTTGTAATGCTTGTTCAGACGGCCATCTACTGACAAGTGGCTGCAGACGCATGAAAGGGAGCTCAAGATGTTGAACAATAGCCCTTTGGAAACACAGGAACCGGCTCAAACTGTGTTCAGAATGATGATTGCTTTAACAGACAGCGTTTGTTCAGCCAAAGTTAGTCTGACTCGCAACATAATGCCTTTTAAGTGATTTTGGGTGAATACACAATGGATAGTGTCACAGTGACAATATTAGAAATAATGCTGAAAGTCCTGCTTTGTTGTTCCTGTTGTTTCTTGTCAAACTAAAATAGCAGTCAGGCTTCTTAAATCATCAAGATCTTGTAGCATGATTGAAAAAGATGCATTTAAACTGCCTTGCTGTCTGATTGACCCATTACTGTAAAACTGCTGCAAAAAATATATATATATTTGAATGAGGATTTGTCGTTGAAAACAAAAAAAAATAATAATTGTAACAAGTTGTTTTAAGACCTCCAGTGTGATAGACAGTTCCACTTTGGGATGAGAGTGTGTGCGTGCCAGTTAATCTCAATGCAATGCAAAGCTTCGGACAGACGTTGGTGGGACGACTAGTGATGCGACGGCTTAAAACTGGATCCAGTTTGCTGTGTCCTGTGGTCGCGATGGTGGAGGGACAGAGCTGAAAAAGACATGGTGGAGCTGAATCTCAGGACATAGAAGTAAGTACTACACCTCCCAGAGTGCACCAGTAGCAGCAAAGTAGCAGGTGCTTGACACCTGATCACTGATTGAGACCACCTGGGAAGCACTGTGGGAAGCTCAGTCATTCTGATAAACTTCAGAGGAGAAAGCAGAGTTGAAAGAAACAAGGAAAGAACAAAGAAGAAACGAGTCCTCATGGATTCAGTCCAAAGACGCCAATGGTCAGTGGAATGTCTATTTGCTTTATTGGTGTTCTGAAATGTTTCTTGATACGGTCAAGTTTATGTTAACTGCTGTGTGATTGGGGAATGAAAGCGCTGCAGCATTTACTGCATTGATTTTGTGTCAAATGAGGTTGAATTGAGATATTTCATTTTGAGTTTAAGTAAAGTAAAACTATAGTATATAGATATTCTGTTTGTTAAACTTTACTAAAATGTTGATTATTCTTTATTCAATTTAAAAGGCTTGAGGCAAGAGATGATGCACAGAGCTGCTACTCCACTCAATGACTGTATATTTATTTTTCAGAGTTTTTCACCCCCAGTACTGGTTCAAGCAGTTCCTCCCCTTCATTGACAGGGATTCTGATTGTTTGAGTGTCTTCAGCACTATTCAATGTGTCATCACTGAAAGATGTACACACAGCCAGAACAAGTTTAGATGGCTTCAACCATTTTTTGTCTATTTAGTTCTACTGCACCGATGTTTGGCACTTGATTTTGTCGTCAACCTTGACAACGACAATAAAGATTCTATTCTATTCAGTGCACTTACAGGCTCGGCTAGGAAAGCAGTTTTCATTGTATCTATAAATTTGCTTTAATTTTCTACTTATGTATCATAATCGGCACAGAAACATTTTGAATTAAATTTCCAAAATTCACAACGTGTCACGCCACAACTCCTGCGTGTGTATTTGGGTGGATGTGATTGTGTTACCAACCTTGCAGGAGCAGAGAAGTCCCCCCAAAGATCTGAACTGGGGTTTGGCTGAACCACCGTGTTGAAGTTGCCATTGTCAAGCTCCAGCAAGCAACCTGCAAAGGCACAGAAACAAACAGTCATTTGAATGCAGATGCAGAATAAGCTGCAAAGCTGTGCAGCCAGCTGTGGTGCGGCAGTGATGTAACACACACACACAACATTAACTACTGTAAAATAGTGAACCAAACTGTATTAAACATACAGATTCCATTTTATTACCCACACAGCTAACAATGCACCCAAAGCAGCAGTGGGCAAACTTTTTGACTGATGGGGCCACAATGGGTTTGAAAATGTGACAGAGGGGGGTAGCGGAGCAGCAGCAGATGGATGGAGTGTTTTGATGAGCCACCTCATAGGAGGAAAAAATATATCATGGGATATGGAGAAAACATGTTGATTTCATGTCAATTGAAAATTAACAAAAGCATTACAACAAAATCAGTATCTTTGAAGCTCCACTGTGTTCAGCTTTTTATTGAAATGACTCTGAAAACAGAAAAAAATGGATGAAATACAGCTATTTTATGACTTGCTGACTTATTATAATTTCTTCAAGTTCAGCAGGCCAAATTAAAAAGCTTAGCGGGCTGCATATGGCCCTTGCGCCGTAGTTTGCTCAACTCCAACCAACTAATATTCTATTTAGTCACATGGTATCCCATATACAGTAGAACTCACTGCTAAAAGAAAATCTGCAGATGCTGAATGCTTCTTTTGTTACTAACAGAACTCAGCCGGCAGAGAGTGGCTTCAGTGTTTGGCTATGATGAAATCAACATACCTGTTGTCGTGCATTCCGTTTGATGGGCTACGTTGTGGTTGGTCAAAGTGTAAGTGGAAGGGGGAGGGGCGATCTTGCCCCCAGGAGGTGGAGGGAGGAGTCCTAGACCACCTGGGCCTTGAGGGCGGGGCTTATCCCTCTTCTTGCCTTGCTGGATGCAGAAAAAAACCCAAAAAACGAGATGCCTTCAGTGAGAAACTGCAATGTCAATAGTCATGAGAATAAAAGAAAATACACTAAATTCATGGGTTGTGTCCAAACGTTTGACTGGTTGTGTAATATTAACTTGACTGTAAGAATGATTTTTTTATTTATTTATTTTTTTTTTTAAACTATTTTACCCCTATGTTCAGCGTAATGGTCTGTCCCTCTTTAAAGCCCAAGTCCAGTTTTGGGCCTGAATCCCCGACGTGGCCACTTTTACTGATTTCATCCTCCTTCTTCACCCATCTGCAGAATGAAGGAGACACACAATCTCACAGACACGCAAATAAACGAGATATCTCAGCAGTTTACCAAAATAGTACTGCACATGTCAAGGACAGCAGCTTCTTTTTCTACATCCACCACTTCACTTCACTTCACTTCACTTCACTTCACTTCACTTCACTTCACATCACCACTTACTTAAAATGGTCTTGCAGAGCCACGTTGAAATCAAACGCGTCCCCCCTGTCCCCGAAGCCGACGCCGATGAAAGCACTCCGACCTGCGGACAAGATGATTACAGCCACTGCCAAGAACAAAAGTCAGGTTGAGGTTCTTTGTAAAAAAAAAAGTGTGTTGATCAAGAAAGGCTGAATGAATTGTGAAACATTCAACAAAACAGTGGGAAAAGGCTGAAGCCAGCTGAGCCTAAAATATTACATTTTTCAAATTGAGTTTGTTTCTGAAATAATGGATACAATCCACTTCACAGGGTTTCAATATGCAAGTCACAGCATTTTACCCTGCATTAGCAGGACAGGTGCTGTACAATACCAGCAGTCCAGCTCTAGTAGTCATTTTCAATATAATATAATTACACTGCGGGCCAAATTTGGCGAGTTTGACACCTATGCTTTAAACGAACACAGAGTTCATCGTCGTGGCACGGAACCACTTACTCACCGCCATCGTCTTGTATCCGCAGGACGAAATATCGGCTGGAGTCACTGACCGTTTCCACGGTGATGCCGGGGTACTCTTTCACCGGCGCCTGGGCGAACAGCTCTCCTGCAGGTCCACATGGGACAATGGGAAGGTGTGAGTGCGAAAAACAATAAAAGAAAGAAATTGGTCAGTCAATCTGAACCTAGGATGAGCTTTCAGCAACTTCTGCACTAGGGGACGTTGGTCGATCTGAGGCTGCAAGAGTCCCACGTGTTATAGTTCCATCCATCCATCCATTTTCAATACCCGCTTCTTCCTGATCTCATGGACACGGGGGTCTGCTCGATGCTCTCCCAGCTGTCATCGTGCAAAGGCAGGGTGACACCCTGGACAATTTGCCAGTTCATCGCAGGGTCACATAAGCTGTGTTTCCATTACCCCTAGAATTGAGCAAAATATCGCAATATTTTATTGCGATATTTATAATAAATATCGCAATAAAAAAAAACTGGTCACCTAAACACTAAAACTTGGAAACCCATGAAAAACCTGTCAAATATGGCTAAAGGGTTTTGACGCTCTCATGAGGTGGTTTTCCAGACGTATCCCCACACACCTACGGACAATATAGAATTTCCAATTTAGCCTCAAATGCATGTTTTTGGACTGTGGCAGGAAGCTGAAGAACCTGGAGAGAAATCATGCATACACAGGGAGAACATGTAAACTCCACACAGAAAGGTGCCAGGCCCAGGAATCAAACCCACAACCTTCTTGCTGTGAGGTGGCAGCGTTAACCACTGTTCCACCGCGTCGTCCATGTTTTAGTTGTTCACAGAAAAACTCCAACCTGAAACCTTGTCCTCCAGTTTGATGAAGGCCACTTTCCCCTTGGCTGTGATCCTCATTCGACCGGACCAATCTGGAGCGTCAAGTTTCCAGTCCGCTGCCCTGTATTAAAAAAAAAGAAAGAAAAAAAATCAGTTGTGCGATACACTGAAACTAAACTCACACAATGGTGTGAAATCACAAAAATAAGTATGGACATTAACTGCGGTGTTACTACTGTGTTTTCACAAGAACGATACAATTTCAATCAACAAGTGACAGTAAATTACCAGGTAAAACTAAATGTCTTCGATTACCCTTTCAGCATTTCCATGCAAATGTATTCAGCGAGGGACTGCGTGTGGCTATTGATTGGCCAAGTGAGAGATGAACACTCTCACAGTGTGAGCTGTTAATTAAAACAGTGCAGCAAATTCTGTATTTGCAAAACAAAACTCAGAGCAACTGCCGCTTTGCTCTGCTGATCTTTGCTTCTGGAGATGGATGCTAACCAGGCAAATTCTGGGGTACATGATGGTAGCAAGTAGCAAAAGTATTCACATTCTGTATGGAACTAACAGTTCTGATACTGTAAAAAAAAAAAAAACAAACAAAAAAACACCTCTGGTAAGTGAAAGTACCAATTCAACTTATTTTCTGACTGTACAGGTTCTGAAACAACAGAACAATAGAACAATTCATTTTTTGATAATTTTGCAAAAATTAAAAATATGTGACAGACTGAACTGAACAGCTTTGGCACTCTCAATTCAATAGCACAACTCAACTGTTATCAGTGATAATTCTGACCAGTCAGAACTATGACTGACTTTTGATCAAAATAACCAAATTTAGATTCTCTCAAAATAACCTCCCTCAAGAATATTGTCCACTTTTATATTTAATTACTCAACAGCACAGTTCAAGTAGCTCCACATCAACCAATAACCACTATAATCAATAAATAATAATAATAATAATAATAATAATAATAATAATAATAATAATAATAATAATAATTGAATTATTTTGAACAGAATTTGTATCTTTCAACCACTGAAGTAATGAGCATGTCCAAAGTAAAAGTCGTCAGAAAAGGAAATACTCAAGTACAGAAACTTAAAAAAAAAAAAAAAAAAAGAAAAAAAGAACATATACTCAAGTACAGCAACAAAGTGTTTGTACTTCATTACTGTACTTGAAAGGGTGATGGACGGATGAATTGCACAAGATCCTTCAATCTCCTCGAGTCACTCCTTGAGTGTTTTAAAGTCTTGTAATTGAATGAGAGGTAATTTTGGGAATCTATAACTACACATAAAACAATACCTTTTATCAGTAAAACGTCTTTTAAAAGTCGTAATAGCCGCTGGTGGCATTAGGGGAGTTCTTAATGGAAATATTATTGATTTTTCGAGTAACTAATTTAAACCGCGCTCCACTTCCCGACCGTGTTTACACCCCTCTAAACCACATTGGGTACAAACCCCAAAGTTGAATCTCTCGAAACGATATCGAGTAAAACGCTGCATTTTCCACTTTATTCGTCTGTAAAGAGGACACAAACACACAGACAGACACTAGCTGCCTGTCACAGAGAGTGAGACCAACCTGGCAACCCGCCCGGATATCGACCCGGTGACTAATTCAACTGTCACCATCTCTGACAGCGCTCAAGTGCTCTTCACAGCGACAAAACAGCCGACTAAGCCAGCGTGTAGCTTTACGAGCCACTAGCGATACGCATTTTCCATCAAAATATTACAGTACAAACGTTCAAACCGGTGTCGATCCTCTGACTGGTGACCAAACTGAAGGCGCTGGCGGAGACAGCGCTTCGCCCTCAGTCGACGACACGTAAAACACGACATTTACAACAACATTCGAGAGTATCGTCAGTATCGAGGTTCACGGCTTTTCTCCTCCTTACCTGTACGAGCGGTTCGAGGCTCTGGGGGGGATGCGATAGACGTTGACATCGGGCTTCACGCACAGAATTGACTCGTACTCTCCTTCAGCCGCCATCTTGCTCCACGGTTATTGATGTGGCAGTGTTGTGGTGATAGTGGTCGTGACTCATTTATTCACTCCCGTTTTCTGAGGTGTGTGTGTGTGTGTGTGTGTGTGTGAGAGAGAGAGAGAGAGAGAGAGAGAGAGAGAGAGAGAGAGAGAGAGAGAGAGAGAGAGAGAGATATGGCTTAGTATGTACGTCACTATCTACCATTTTTACGACCACTGCGTGAAACCTTTCCCCTAACCTTATCTGAACACATTGACATTTTTTTTTTTGTAATAAAATATAAAAATGGATTTAATTTAGAGCCGTTCTCTGCGATTTGTTTTAAATTTATTTGTTTGCTTTTTGCAACTCATGTTAAAAAAACAAAAATGAAATCACGACAGCATGATGAAATAACTGGGGAATAAATGAATAACACCTGCGTAACACCTTTGCATCACACAACGCATCGTAATACATACTTTTTTTTTTTGTACCAAAACAATAATTTTTTCCCCCAACTTTTTGGGTTTCAACTCAAGTTGAAGCCAAAAAGTAAAATCACGCCACCCTGATGAAATAACTGTTTTCTACAGGGGAATAAATAAAAATAAATAAATATCAGAGGGGGCGTACAATTGCGGAAGCGGAAATCGTCGCGTTGTTCAGCTCCTCGAAGCACCCTGGCGAGCTGTCAAAGGTTAGTGTATTTTTATATTTTTATTTTACTCCACACATATTTCACTTGCCTATCAAGTTTGGGTATTTAAGTACATTCAATTGAAAAATAATGTCACGTTTTCATTCATTATACAGCTTTTTTTTTTTTTTCTTCACATTTGAGACGACTGTTGCTGCTGTCATAGCATCTCGCTCGGCCGTTAGCCATATTGACGGCTTGCGCTCGTCTTGAGACTCTGTCCGAGGTGCTGAAAACACGACGCCTTGTTTGTCGGATTCGAAAGCGAACGTCCCTCCAGTTCACGTGTCTTGATCACCGTTCAGCTCGTATGTGATTTAGCTGGTTATTTCATATGTTAGTCCGCTTTATTTTGGACACAAAGGCGTTGACAGACGATACCCATAGCTCACTAGCTTCTAGCTTAGTGCTGCTAATCCAGCTCGGCAAGAATATACGTTTTGTCGCAGTGGTTATAACGTGTCGCAATATTGACCCTGTACATACAAAGCGACGTCTGGCTTGACAGTTACGCAAACCGAGGGGCTTCCTTTCATTGTCACCAAGGTGCTAAATCGTGTAGGGGCTCATCCTGTGCTTTCTTCTGCTGCTTTCCTGCATGTGTAGGATCTGGTTGCTGCAAACCTGAGACGAGCAGATGCAGTGAAGGTGAAGTCAGAGCAGCAGGATGTGCACTTTCTGAGCCAGCAGCTGCAGTCCAGCAGTTTGAGAATTTAAAACAGCACATATTGATATTTTAAAGGTAAATTGTTTGTGTTTCTGAGATTGTGTACGTTTGGTCACCGTTTTATACCAGGGGTCTACAAGCAATGTTAATATGTGAGCTTTTTTCATATCAGATTGTGGTGGTTTAATTCCCCACCTCCCTACATTGTACAACATGACGTCGTCAATGCTCCGCCGACAACTGAAGAACTTGGTTCAGAACTATTCTGAGGCTGAGGTCAAGGTAAGAATTAGGATTTTATGTACAAACAGCCAATGCAGGGTGCTTAGGAAAAACACATCAGAATAGAAATGCATCTCTTGTTGCAACTACGAACTCACTGACACCTGTCATTATGAATAGTCAGTGTTGTGCCTCATTTCACACTGATATTCATATCGGAAGTTATTTTCATTTGATGCAAAGAAATATCGTCAGTACATAATGAAAACTTTCAGTTTCCTAAATAGTAACATACATGATTCCATGAGTGTCTTTTTGAGAATTCTATGCTACAATTAATGTTTGTGTGTTATTTATATGTTTATTTAGTTGTACTAATAACAGGCAGAACTTATCAGAATCTATAAAATATTTTTGCCAATATTTGTCATCTCGTGCCTAAACGGTTATTCCATTGCAACCTATAAATTCATGTTCATTTTTCTTAAATCATTAATTATCAGTGGCTGCTCCGCTGATGTGTTATGGTCTGTTCATGCAGCAGTGCCACGATCATTTTCCCTCACCCATATTTCATGCTTTGGTCTTAATGCAGGTAAGAGAGGCAACATCCAATGACCCATGGGGCCCATCTAGTTCTCAGATGGCAGATATCTCTGATCTGACCTACAATGTGGTTGCCTGCAACGAAATCATGACAATGCTTTGGAAACGCCTTAAAGATGATAGGAACTGGAGACACATACACAAGGTATGGCTAACAAGTGCCAGGTCTACAGCACTGCATGTTTACTGTAAACATTCTTTAAAGCTTTTGTGTGTTTTTCTTCTGTGTCTCTGTTTTAAAAAATGATTTGGCAATGATATTTTTCTTTTTTATGTTGTTTCTTTCAAACTAGTCTCTGACACTTTTAGAGTACCTGTTGAAGACTGGCGATGATCGTGTGCTCCTGAAAATGAAGGACAATATCTACATTGTGAAAGCCCTCACAGAGTATCGCTTTGTAGAAAAGGATGGGAAAGATCAGGTGATCAGTGCTTCATAATCATGCATGCAAACCTTAATTGGGCTGGGTTGTTGTGCATTTAGGTGTTTGATCATTGTTGCCACAATATTCTTATTACAAACACTATGGAATCAGTCTAGGAACTTTGGCATTCAAGTGATTAGAACCAAGGTTTAGTAGATAATTGTATACTGCTTAAATAAAGACCTTTATTTAGGTTTTGTTGCATTTTGTATTGTGAATATTTGGGTTTGTTTTAGGTTTACCATTTTTTAGAGCTGATTGGGCTCTCCCAATACATGAGAGGGGAAATCCACATCTAATTATAGACATATCCTTTCCAGGGTGCAAATGTAAGAGAAAAGGCCAAAGTTGTCCTCGTTCTTATGGAGGATGATGAAAAACTCAAGGAAGAGAGAGACTTTGCTGTAAAAACAAGAGAAAAGACATCAAAAGGCTCTGCTGGTGAGCTCTTTGCCACAAAGCGTCACTATAATAATAATTTTCAACTGAATTTGCTGAAATTCTTTGTCAACACCACATTTATTCCATCTTACCAGCCTCCTCTACAGACGCCGTTAAAGATCCCAACTACAAGCCTGTTTATGTGCCTGGAGCTGCAGGGCTTCCATCCCTGACCAACATACCATCAGTGGCTGATTTAACAGCTTCTTTTGCTGCCCGTAAAGAAGAGCGGCTTAAACAGGAAGCTGAGAAGAAAGAAGTAGAAAGGAGGGTAAGATGATGATAATTATATCATTAATTCACATTCATTCTTGTTTATTATGCTACAATGTAGTAGAGAACAGCTATATCATAAATTGTCACATTCGCTTAGCAGAAGAGGCATTCCAAGTCTCAGACCTCGCACACTATCCTTTGAAAAGCTTCAATCTTAACCAGTTCAATCTGAATACAGTTTTCTGTAGACAGTGTATACTTGTACAGCCAGGGTTTGTTGTGACTTCTAAGGAAGATAATACAAGATCGTAAGTCATTCCTCTTTCCCAGATGGATGACATGTAGATTAAATCCAACTCACTATTTTCACTATTCTCTGATGTGACAGGTTACTGGTTTTTAGGTCCTTTTTTTTATGTATCTTGTAAAGGGGTTTTTGTAATACATAGTTTTAGAGTAATGATTTTAAGAGAAACTGAATGGAAAACTTTGCTGTCTTTACTTTTACCAAGTAAAAGACAGGTTCTTTTTTTTCTACATTTCATCAAACCTTTTCACCATAGATATGCTAACAATATAAAAATCAAAATGATTGATTTGAACAAAACTTGATGAACAAACAAGTAGTTTATTGAGCAGATATTACTCTTAAAAGCAGCAGTCCTGTATATCACATGAAAATCATAACAGATGGCAACAAATCAGTCAATCCAATATTTTGCAATTCTTTAACTCTGTTATCACAGGCAAACATGTCAGAGGATGAGCTGAAATGGGAGGATGCAGGCAAAGGCGGCGACACGGAGAAAGAGGCTTGGGGAGAAGATAAAAAGGAAGAGGAGGTAAAAAGAGATGCCTGGGGAGCCCCTATAAAACCTGGCACTAGTGACACTGCACCGAGCACCGATGCTTGGGGGTCTCCAGCGAAATCTGAAGAGTCATTTGATGCAACAAAAGATGATGAGGATCTTTATGCTGCCCCGAAGACTGAAGAAGATCAATTTTCTACTGGAAACAATGAGGAGGATCCCTTTGCAGCTCCCAAAGACAAACCAGATCCATTTAGTGCATCAAAAGATGACCCTTTTAATACGCCGAAAGAAAATTCGGACCCCTTCAATGCACCCAAAGACAAGGAGGATCCTTTTGCAGCTCCGAAAGATAAACCAGATCCCTTTACTTCATCTAACCATGATCCGTTCAACACTCCAAAAGACGATCCGTTCAACACCCCAAAAGACGATCCGTTCAACACCCCAAAAGACGATCCGTTCAACACCCCAAAAGACGATCCGTTCAACACCCCAAAAGACGATCCGTTCAATGCACCAAAGGATGACCCGTTCAACACCCCAAAAGATGATTCTTTCAATACACCAAAGGATGATCCGTTTAATACTCCAAGAGATGATCCATTCAACACCCCAAAAGAAGACCCATTCAACACCCCAAAAGATGATCCTTTTAATATGCAAAAAGAAGACCCATTCAATACCCCAAAAGATGATCCGTTCAACACCCCGAAAGATGATCCATTCAACACCCCAAAAGATGATCAATTTAATGCACCAGCATCAACACCTCCTAAAGAGGATCCATTTGCAGCACCAGCATCAACAAAGGACGATCCATTCACTGCTTCACTATCGTCACCAACAGAAGATCCTTTCTCAGCAACGACCAAACCTTGTGAAGGTGACCCTTTCAAGGCTCCAACAACACCGCCGAAAGAGGATCCTTTCTCAACACCATCTACAACTGCAAACGACGACCCTTTCACAGCGCCAACAACACCTCCAAAAGAAGACCCTTTTACTGACCCACCAAGTCCACCCAAGGATGATGCATCTGATCCCTTCAGTGCCCCTCTAGTGAGCTCACCCAAAGGAAATTCAGATGCTTGGGAAGTACCTGCTTCGTCTCCACCGGCCGCTGCTTCAGATCCCTGGGGAACATCTACTGCTCCGAATGAAACTGCAGGTGGAGATCCTTGGGGGGATGATAAAGGCTCCTTCTCACCTGTAGATTCTTCTGATGCTTTTGGAGATTCTTCGAAACCAGACAGTGACCCATGGGGAGCTCCGGGTAAGAAACAGATAATAACTCTGAGATTAAGTGTATTTGATGTTATGAATACCATTTTTTGTTGCTCTGATTGCCACTATTTTTGTGGTTCTTCCAATAATAAATTGCCATTTGATGTCAATATCATTGGTGAACGAAATAAAAGAACGAAAAGCCAATGAACAGACACAAGTTGCAGGTTGAGGATAATTTTTGGTGCTACCATGAAAAAGCTTACCAAAACAAAGTATGTAGGTATTTGTACTGGTCAGGAATTGTAGAATGCATCAGGCACCATCGTTAAAAGGGCACAACTCTGAACCTTATTTTTATATTTAACACAAACATACAACCCGAAGTCCGAGTCCACCCCTCGTACAACCACTTAATACATGCTCATTCAATGTCTTAAGTTATGGTTTGAAGGTCTCTAAAAGGTCAAATCCACCATGTATGCATTCTATGTGCATTTGCATTTGTGCAGCCGCAGCTCCAGTCAAGGCAGATGATGCCTGGGGTTCACCTGCTCCACCGTCAGGCTCCTCCCCATCCAGTGACCCTTTTGGAGATGGGCCGAAGAAAGATGATGCTTGGGGTGCATTAAGCAACACACCGAGCAATGAACAAGGTAAACGGATAGCAACATTCCAAAATTTAAATTTCTTGCTCTTGTTTGCACACTAACATTTGTAGTCCGCTCAAAACTTCTGCTTGCTATCTGTTCCTGCTTATTTGGTGCTGTGCATGTTCACTCTAAACTGTCATTCCTCAAAATGTGCTCACTTCAGAAATACATATATGGGGATTTATTGATCTCTCAGGATAAAATGTATCGACTTGAAGAAATGCTTCATTTGATTAGTTTAACAGAGCCACAAGTACAGAAAAAATATTTGTGAAAAGAAATTACATGGCATGAGTCCATCCCATAATGTCCCTACAACTACAAAACTACCTTTCCCTGTGTTTGAAGGGTGTCAACACTCTGCTATCACCACACTTCAGAGATTTTAACTTTAACTAACATAACTGCTAACCACTAGCAGCAAAATGTCAGTAGTAGCCAATGGAGAAATTATAAGGTGGGGGTTCTTTTGGTTAACAGCCCTGGAACTAACGTCCGTCCAAAACTGGACCCATCCATACCTATTAACTAATGAAATCGTGTCAAAATTAATTTTTAATTGCCCATTTTCCCATTTTCACCATTTCACATCCATCCTCCCATCAGTCAGCAGCCAGCTAACAGTCAACTAATCAAGCTCTTTCGCTTTGCTCTCTTCTTCCCGCTGACCTGTCCCCTCAAGAAAACACCTTTTAGAGTAGAATCGGACCGTTGTTTTATTGCAGGAAAGCAAGCACGCCGGGGGAAGGAGATCTGTATGAAGACTGCTTGGTTTCTGGGCTCCGAGGGGGCATCACTTATTGACTTGGACGACCTATTTTCATCCAATACCAAACCCAAACAGCAAACACTTGGCGACACGCTCGCCGTGCAGGCGCAAGCCATCGGTAAGGACAGAAGCAATGCCTCCGTTTGGGTGAACTGTGTCGTTTTTGGTGGAGGCTTCGTGTGGAATTACTTCTCGTGCGCTTGATGGATGGATGGATGTTGAATCTTATGGACTTAAAAATCACAACAAAAACTCGTTTTTCCGACTGATGATCAGTTTAGTGTGTTTCAACCCTGTTTGGTGACAGTATTCAGAGAAAAGTGTACGACGAGAACCCAACCCTAACGCTACAATACGTTTTGTTTATAAGAAAGTCTATTCCAAAAATGTGATCTGCCTAAACAGCCCAGCCTTGTCCCACTGTAGTGTTTACACTGTGTGCGTGTATATGTGTGAGTGAACATTCTAGTGACCTGCTACAGTAAAAAGTAAATGCTAATGTGTATTAACCAGTGCAGATTTAACTCTTGTCACCTCTCTCTTCCCCTCTCTACTCTAATGCATTTCTCTTCTCTGAACTATTTCAAACTGTGCATCTCCCAATCCTTCCATCCTCCTGGTGATCCACTTTTGATTTCCTAGGCCCTTTGAATGCCGGGGGCCCAACATCTGCCCAGCTAAGTAGACCTGGGGCTGTTTCAGGGCTGACTTACAGTAGTCTCTTTGAGTCTGACTTCGCCCCTTCTGTTGGTGGAGCTGCTGACCCAGCCTGTAAAACCCCTGTGTTTCCGACCCATACGGCCACAGAGTCCTGTTTTGGTGTATGCATGTCTCACATAGCTCCTCCCTTCCCAGGGAATACAGAGGGGGGTTCACGTGTGGCACTAAAAGTGAAAACCTTTGATTGGGGAGGCGAGATGCTTTGGTCTGCACCAGTGGTAGAGAAGCCGACAGCAGGGGCACTGTTGGTAGATACCTCAGTGGGTCAGTGCAGTCACCCTGGAGGGAATCAACAAGTAGGAGCAGTTGACTTGGGTGGAAGGATGTCAAAGGGTAGGGATGACGTCCCCACACAGCCGCAGGTACACTCAGGAATGCTGTTGGCTGAAACAGTGAGACACACCAACCACAATCCATTCCTGTTCTGATCATTTTATGCTTATGTTTTTGCATCCGTCACACTGGGCAATTTTACACGTTTAAGCCTTGAAAGTCCGACTCTGTCTTTTAAGAAATCAGTGAGAGGACTGTTCCACTTTTTGTAGCCGCTGGCCACTGAACCTTCGAAAGCCTCGAATTCAAAAAAGTTGAGAAAAAAAACAGTACGCGGTTATGGATTAAAGTTAAACAAGACGCTGTGCGGTTGAAATTTGTCAAGTCAAAATAACTGTTTTTAAATATAGTCACACTAGAAATTATTATATGTCTGGGAAAAATGTGTTTCAATGTATATAGGATGAATTAATGGCCTGAAAGCCATATTTCTGTCTGATAAATGATCCTGTCGTAGTGGACCTAAAATTGGAGAAACTTGAATTCTTCATCAGACGAGTCAAAACATGCAAAACCACTTGACAATCTCTTCAAGTTAACAGCTGCATACATCACTGTTTTTGTTTTGTTTTTTAAACTAATCTTGGTTGGATTAACTGTCAGGCAAAATGTATAGTTTAATTGCACCGAAGAAGCCAGTCCTAAAGTCTAAAAACACATTTGTTTATGTGTATATAGTGCTGCAAGTACAAGATTATTGTGTATCTATTTGTCAAACCTTAATTGGCTGAAGTCATCTGACAGACACCACTGGAGCTTCTCAACGCGTACGCCTGTGTTTAAAGAAAGGTGTGAGTGTGTGTACCTGTGTGTCTGTGGGAACTATATATTGTGATGATGTAAATAGTGAAAGTACATGTAGATTAACCTCGACTTATACTGTATATCAGATTGCGAAACACAAGTATCTATTTATTGCTCTATTTATTGATTTTCTTTACTGCTGGATTATTTATTGATACGTCGATGGCCTGCAAAAGAGCTGCAGTGACCCTGAAGTGCTGAACACAATAGCAAATTGCTAAACACAACAGTGGATTTAAAAAAGAAACAAAAAGGAAACAACCATAGCAAATCACGAAACATGACGACAAATTTGTGTTTACCACTTGATGGCAAGACAATGTCCGAGGATTGGACCAGAAGGTAAGATGGATTTACACAATGTCAAAACAAAACATGCCACAGTTTGGACTTTAGGCGTTAATATGTCATTAATGCGTTAAAAAGCAGATTCCGACAAATTGTGCATTGGTCCAACCTCCCCTAACCCTAACCCTAAACATAACACTAACCCTAATGGGAGGTCGGACCAATGGGTAGTTGCCGAAATTTATGTGGTTGTGTTCCATTATTTGCTGCTGTGTTTCACGATTTGCCGTTGTGTACCTCAGGACCACCGTAAAGACCAATCAGGTTTTATCAAACAAACTGTATGGCCAGAAAGGCTCGGCTGAAGGAACCGGCCACAATGTTAATGCCTGACCTTTCAAACTCTGTAACCAGTGGTGGCTTTGCCTGCCTGTCCCTGTTTGGATTCATTGTGTCTTGATGTATCTCTCGGCGCACAACTGCACAAACCGCGGCTGTGCAACTGTGTGATGTTTAGCCACCGTGTTGGCTGTAGAAAAAACAAAACAGACCGTGTCAGCCTCTTTATTGTGCATGCTGTCAGATCAGATCCTCTGTACGTGTGTGCGCGCGCGCGTCCGTATGTGTGTGTGTGTCCCATCATCGGTTTGTTTTGACGAACAGGCATCGCTGTTTTCCTGTGGCTGAAGATCCAGTGCGAGTGATCATTTCGAAACGTAGCAGAGCGAAGCTTCGCTGATGGAACCGGGTTCAATGGAATCTGCACTGGAACAATAATGACAATTTGCGATTAACAAGGGGTGGAATAAGCCAGTCCATTACACTATTCTGATTATTTCTCAGATTTAATTTTGTAATCAAATACATTTATTTTGCTGTGTATCTAAAATTGTGTTGTAAGCTGTGACAGTATACAGTACATTTGAAAAATAAAACAAGGTCACTAAGTAAAAGTGTGCATCTGCTCTGGAATTTTTTTTCTTGTATTTTTTTTTTTTAATGACTATAGCACAGCTTCAGAGTTCCTCTCCTCCCCCTTGACTTCCCAAAGCTGCCACGAGATGGCGACAGTCACAAATTATTTGATCAACATGACTCAAGCCTGTGTGTAAGAATTGGAGAGACGAGAGTGAGACTGTCTGTCCCATAGTGTAGAGACTCGTTTGTGGCATAGCAGCAGTTTGAGCTTAAAATAAAGAAGACAGTAGTATTGTACTTTGTATTTACAGTATATAGTATATGCACGGCATTCAGAAAGTGCCACTACAACTATCAGCAGCAACCTGTAAACGAGGCAGTGAAACTTCATATAATAGGCTAAAAATAAAAATTAAACCAAAACAGAAAATATTCCATAAGGTGTGTGTGTGTGTGTGTGTGTAATCTTTGAAATGCAGTGCAATTATCCAAAAAATTGCAGCTAAAAAAAGATGAGGAAATAAGGGGATTGTGTGATGAGTCAGCACTAAATACTAAATCTCGCCATTGACTGGCTGAGAGCTTAGCTACTAAAAACAGAAACAGGGTCACATTTGATGTGTTGGTCAACATCACATTTGGACAGAAAGATCATAGTTCTCATTTTTTTTTTTCACAATCTCTTTGGATGACAGAGAAATCTTGAGCTTCTGCCATAGTGTAAAAATGGTTTAATTTTTTTTTCGGAAAAACTGATGATTTTATCCTTCCTTTCAACTCAAATTGGTTTATCTCCTGCAGTTTCAAAATAACAAAAGCCTATTTTTGATTCTGGTACACAAAGAACAAGCAGAAGTACAGTGATCTGATACCACCGTGTAATGCTTGCTGAGTGAGGATTAGTCAGTGACGGCTAGAGATGCAAATATCATCACTGACGCTGCAATTTGATTTTTCCTAAATGCTGTTTTTTTCCCCTAAATCTGGCACTGCTCGGGCTGGATACATGTGGATCAGACGCTTTGAGCAACTCTGAATGAGCCAACCATGACAGCATACTAAGACAAGCGTGGGTGATAAATGTGTGAGTGATAAATGTCAATGTTAATAGCAAAATCAAAGAAGGTCAAAGCACAAAAATCCTCTCCTTAAACTCTTTCTGCGCATCACCACTGTTGTTGTATCTGCAGCACCGCTGACATCAAAAACTGTAAATACTGCAGCAACAAAAGTTTCTCACATCCATCTTAAAACGAAGGCATGTTTCCTCCCTTTCTTGCCAGGCCCAGGCAGTCTGTCCCTCGCGCTCGCTGGAAGACTCAGTCGGATGACTTTTAGGTGATTAGCCGAAGCCAGCAGATGTGTGCAGCTGTGCTGGTTTGTTAAGAAGGGTTAATATCGCAGAGAAGAAGCGTGGGCCGAAGTGTTCTCACACATTGCAATCCTGGCTTTACCATACTATACAGTCAAATTAATCAGTGTAGGTCCAGAGGTCAGCAGGGTTATAAGTATGCAGCAGGAGAGATAAAGAAAGGGAGAGGGAGAGAGAGAGAGAGAAAGAGAGAGAGAGTTGAATGAGTAGCGACAGTGTGGGGAGCAAAGGGGAGGGAAAGTAACAGATGGACTTGTGGGGATTAGGGAGAAATCTGGGTGGGTTTGTGACAGAAAGTCACCCAAGACTGAGGAGAGAGTGATGAGTAGCAGCGGAGGACAAGGTGAAGGAAGCAAAATCCCTGCAGAAGAAGGACGGATGCGTCTCTGCTGCGATCCCGAATATGGTGAGCTGATTTTCACTACTATTGTCCCAAGTGGCAGCTGAGAATGGATGACGGCGGGATTTTTTTTCAATCACACACACATTGGGGGGGAGAGAAGCTTTCAGCTCAGCGTGATGAGATGATATAGAGGGAAGCAATAAACTGCTCTGCTTCTATCAAGTGTAAATCTCTTGGTGTTTGACAAGACAGACAAAGACAAAGCAGGATTTGGCCACCAAATCCTCAACTAAACACTGAAAATGTCCAAAGAAAGTGTTTGTTCGGTTATGTCAACTGCCGTCAATACAGGTGGAATCGCACTTTACGTGTGTAATAGTGACAGTTATTATCGTTTCAACAAATGTGAGCAACAAATGATTTGGTGTTCGAAAAAGGCTACAATACACAGGTGACTCTGTTATTTGGTGAATTAGAGTCATATTGTGGTGCTGAGCTTCACCTTTTGATTTTTAGCTGCTTCGGTTGGTTTCCAATCTCGTGGTTTGTCATTTGCTATGTGAGTCGGGTTGACTCACACAATTGACTCTTCAGGCGATTTTTTCCCCCACTTTTTTTCACTCCTGAAAAGTGAAACGAAAGAAACCTTGAGTGAGCCAAACCTCCTGAACATCAGCATCTTGATCAGCCCCCTGGAGGTCAGCTGCGGAACAGCTCCACAATCCTTCAGTGTTGCTGCATCTCTTGATACTTCATTCATCTCCTAGTGGAATTCACAAGTTTCCCATTTCATTTGTGAACACATTTTTGTTCTCCCAAAGTTGCAAGAATTTCATAAAAAGTATTTGGGGTTAAGTTCAACGTTGTGTTGCAGAGCTTTGCCAATGAACCCAGCATCTGCAAAAAAAACAGCATCAGAAAATATTCAACCTGAGTGGAACCAAACCTTGAGCAACATCATTGGTTGCAACCTTGCCAACCCGTTGACCATTGGGAAAAAGACCAAAGTTCTGCAGGTCAAACTTTTGTGTACCCATCAAAACTGTTTTCAGTTGGAGTCACTAGACCAATTACTGTCAAGAAAAACAAAACAAAAATTAAAAGCTTGGCAACCAAGGAAGACATTTTTTCTATAAACCCAATTAATGCGACAATAATTGCAGTTTAATCACAAATGAAGGAGATAAAACTTCAGTGAACACCAACATGCCAGCGAGTGGTGATGAGAAATACAGCTTTTCTTGTTTCCCTGGGTGTCCAACCCCTTGAAACACACTCTGTCAGTCCATGTAGGACATATAGGACATGGACATGGAAATATATCTAACCTTAGTTGTAAATATCCCGTCAGGGACCACAAAAGGTAATTGTGGGAATCGGCTTTTGATCACTGCAACACAAGTATTCTGAATGACTCTTGATACTAATGCTTCCTTCTTAACTTTCAGGTGGTGGTCTGCGCCCAAAGACAAAAGCCAGTGTCAGTGGGCATTAACCTCATCCTCCTAACCTTGCAAGATTAAGGCAGATTAGTAGGCCCAGAGGTAGACCCAAGATAAAGGACTAAGCGCTCCTTTGCGAGCTCAATCCCTCGCCTGCGAGGTGGAGGAACAGGTTGAGGGACGGGATGTGCCCTGAGGACGCCACTGATTAGTTTCAAAATCCTCCGGGGAGGATAAGATTTAGACGTTTATCTTCATCTGAATGGGAGGCGGCGGCCGCCGGCGTCAAGGAAGGACGGACGGACGGAGCGTGCGCGACTGTGACGCGGCCGCCACGGCGGGAAAACATGAGTTGAAAAGGGCCTCCGCGCCTCCGCGAGCGGGACGTGTCGGCCGAGCGCTTGGCAAGGAGTCGACCCACCTTCCCTCCGTCTGATGAGCCGCGACTCTCGAGGGGCGACGCTCCCTCCCGCAACCTCTGGCCTCCACATCTGTTTCCTGTCCCGCCTCTGCTGGACGTGATTAAACACTTCATCTCCATCCAACTCGGCTGTACCCTGACCTCCGCTCGCTCGCTCACTCTTCCCGCTCCTACCCCACCCCACGCACGCTGACCTCCTCCCAGATTCCCTTCTAACCTTTGTTCCACTTCTCCGAGGTCCCTAATCCTCCCCGCTTTCTCTCCCTTTTCTCCGCTTCGCCCCGGCGTTCGTGAGTCGACTTCAATCACCGCCCCCAGCACAGCGACGGCAAACAACAAAGCGTGTGCACACAACACCCAGGAAGCTCCATCTGGACTGGGCTCAGCGCGGTGTCACGGAAACATCCCCTCACTCATCCCCAACCCATCTTCTGCATCCACAATCCCCCATTGGTCGACGGGTTTCTTCCGCGGCCAATTTTTTGAACAGCCACTGACCGCGCTCCCCCCCACCAACCACTGCCGCCCAGCCATGCTGGAAAACATGTCGAGGCGCAACCGCTCCCTGCTCTCCCTGTCCCTCACCTCGCTGGCCCTCACGCTGTCCGTCTGCGCGTTCTGCACCTCCTACTGGTGCGAGGGGACGCACAAGGTGGTCAAGCCTCTGTGTCTGTCGCCCGTCAAGATGAAGAACTGCGGGCAGAACAACAGCCAGCCGTACACCACAGGTGAGGATGTCGGAGGGACGTGCATATATATGTCTGTGAGTACATATATGTACATAAATATACATGTATACATACAGTATGTATACCGGCAGTGGCAAAAGTATTCCAATTCTTGACTTTTTCTCTGTACTGAAAACTTACTGAACAGTGACCCCAAAGCTGAGATACTCTAAAATAATCTCCCTGTAAAATATGATCCACTTTTATATTGAACTACACAACAGCAGAGTTCAAATAGCTCCACTTTCAAGCAACAACTTTGATTGAGAATAAGTGATATACTTTGAGGACTCGAAAGTACAGATATTTGTGTACCAATGTAGGAAGAAGGAGTGAGGAGTTTAAAGTTGTCACAAAAAGTACAGTCATGAAGTATTTGTATTTGGCTACTTCCCACTTCTGTTTGTAACAAATGATGAAAGGGGTGAAATATGTTACCATGGAGCCCAATTGGACCATCACAGAGGAGATCTAAGACGTTTAAATATTAAAGGCACATTGATAAATTGCACTCAAATTTGCTGAATGCCAAGTCAAACTTCAAGTCAAATTTTTTGATTGTTGTTTTCTCAATCAATTGTTTACATTTCATTCATGATTGCACCATACCCCCACGGGTGGGTATTTGGAGAACAAAAATTCTGGAAACAAATTATTTATTTTAAAAAACCACATGGGCTGGGGGATTTGAGTTTGAGTCATTAGTTTGCTAACATCATATACTGTGTGTCAGATCTCATTTAATTTCACCACAAATGTACAAAGAAAGTGCTGTTCCACTGTGATTTTAGGACGATACTGCACTTCCCGGTCACACAAGTCTTCCAATCAGATAAAAATATTCCCAAAAGCCCTCACAGAAGAGTTTAATATGGGATTTTGTGGTGTCTGCGTTATATTGCTTGCACCTAAATATGAAGTGTATTACACTCGACTTGGCCGTCAGAGATTCACGTAATCCCAGCTTTGTTGCTAATCTCAGAAGTTGGTATGTTGCAGCTGCATGTTATCGAGATTCTGTCACCGCCGACCGGCCCACCGTTAAGCTTGTTCCGTATCCATGTAGTATTTAAATTTCCCACGCAGACAGCCGCAGATTACCTGAGGAGTGGTGATTTCCAAGCATGGATTGTAGTCGATGTCAGACTGCTGTGATGTGCTGAAATGCAAAGAGGGATTTATTTGTACACGTTTCTCTCTGCTTCTCTGTCGTCACATTTAACTCAGAGCCAACTCCCAGGCCTTTACCTTTTCCTTATTTTTCGCTGACAATACTTGATTTTCTCTCTCCCCTTTAAAACTTCTCCATATTTTTCCCAACTTCCAACTTGTCCTCCACCCACTTCCTTTCCTTCACCCTGTCTTTACCGTTTTGCTTTCTGTTTACGGTTTTTCTTCTCTTGTCTTTTCTCACACCAGAGGCCCCAACGCCAGACCCAAGGAACCCAGCTTCCAATATGACACTATCTCCGATGCAAAAGGAGGAACTGGCTCGGATAAAACGGAAGCAGTTGGCCAACGCTGTTCACTACATCTGGGAGACTGGCGAGGACAAGTACATGCTGCGGTACTTCCACACTGGCTTCTGGCTCTCCTGCGAGAAGCACAATGAAGGTTAGTGATTGAAACAGATACTGTAATCTGTGTGTGTAAGTCTCCAGTCAGTCTCCGGTGACATTTACTAATTCAGGTAAATTTTCTGGGGTTTCAAGGTAAGAAAGAATTCCACCCAGTGGATGGCTCTGGTTACCATGTATTCCAAATGCATCCACACATTCAACCAACAGGACATACGTCTTTGTTTTCATGCAGTCGCTGTGGTTTAAGTTATTTGACTTGTATTTCTGTTGCTGCAACTTACACGCTAGCTAGGAGTAGTAGATCCTTTGTGTAACCATATTGTGTCATATCGACTGCAACGTTATCTGGCCACTTAGATAAGACCAGCAACATAATGACACCTCCTTTTTGTTTGTTTTTTCACTTTGTTCTCTGTGACTAATGTAGATCTCCAATGGGTGAAGTTTTTCTGCTGTGAAAATTCAGCCCAGTCATCCAAGTGAAGTAGTGAATAAGTGAAATACTTTACTATCGTGTAGCTTCTATTCCCTGAAGAGGTGCTAACAACACTTTATTGATACCATTGGTTTTGTTTGTCCAGGTAATGATCAGGTAGAGAAGTGTCGCAGCTTCATTGAGTTGACACCAGGAGAGACACAAGGTTGGTGCAATATTTATCTCGATCTCAAGAAAACATTGAACCTAAAACCTGTTTACCAACTGAGATAAGCAGACAGAATTTATAAAGCAAAACTGCCAATAAATTATTCCTCTCACTCTTTCATTTCTCCCAGGTGTCCTCTGGCTTTCGGTCATTAGTGAGTTCATGTACATCGGGCTTCTGGCTATGGGCTTCCTGCTGATGTGTGTCGAATCGATTTGCCTCTGTGCCAAGAGGGAACTGAACGCCCTCAAGATTAACGCCTTTGCTGCAATGTGCACCGTCCTCTCAGGTGAATGTGCAGCATGGCGCTATAAATATTTACTGTACCAAAGGTACATGATCTAAACTGTATCAGCTCTGGGTAACACAGGGAAAGCTTTTAGATTGGAGACTTGAAATTTACTTGTTTATCGGTGTCTCCCAGTTTCTGAAGTTACATCTTGAATAAGTCTATTGTCGCTCTACTTTAAATTCTTCTTTCAGGAATGATGGGGATGGTTGCACACATGATGTATACAACAGTGTTTCAGATGACTGTCAGCATCGGACCGAAGGACTGGAGGCCACAGTCATGGGATTACGGATGGTCATTTGCGTAAGTGTGCCTCAATTTAACAATTGGTATTCAAATAATTTCCCATGAGGTGATAGTATCTGGTAGAAGGTACTATTTTGTACTTACTCAGACAGGGTTCCAAGTGAAGAAATGTCAACAGATTGTAGGCCACTGATTGGCCAGGATGATTAACGAGGATGACTCAAACAGTGACAATGTGTAGAAAAATGGCTCGAAAACAAATATTGGTCAGTAACTAGTAACTATGACCTTTCACAGATAAAAATTGATTACTGTAGTTTGAATGCCATAATAATGACCGGAGTTGAGTCAAGTTAAGTAGACATAATTAGGGCTAAAACAGTTAGACAGCACGACTTAAATCTCTCCTCCCTCTTCCCACCAGCATGGCGTGGCTGTCATTCAGCTGCTGCATGGCAGCCGCCGTGGCCACGCTGAACTCCTACACCAAGACCATCATTGAGATGAAGCACAGGGCCCGCGTGAGGCTCGAGGAGGCCCGCGCCGCCGTCCACGCTCCCTCTTACGAAGACGTCGTCAGAGCCGGTGGCGGGGTCTACTCCGTGAGTCAGCTGATTCAGCTTGGCCAGCAGGGGGCGCTCATGGACCCGCTGTGGCCTAAAGGAGTGGGACCGGCCGTCGGACACTTGGCCTGCGGCGCTGGCGGAACACTTCTCGTCGGTGGAGTCGGGGGCTTGGGAGGCGTCGGAGTTGGGATGGGAATGGGAGGAGTTGGAATGGGAGGCATGGGAGCTGGAGGAAATGGAATGGGAATAATGGGAATGGGAGCCATGGGAGGAGTTGGGCTTGGAGCGGTGGGTGGAATGGCAGCACCGGGGGTAGTTAGCGGGATGGGGTTGGGAGGGATGGGAATGGGAATGGGCATCGTCGGTGGGGTCGGGCCCATGGGCTTGGGAGCAGTGGGAGCACTTTGCGGGGCAGCAGGTGCTGGAATAGGAGGAGGGAGAAGACTGGTGGACCCGCATGGTGTTGTGGTGGTGGAGGGGTGCGGCGCAGAGGGCTGCGAGGACTGCGAGCGGGAGATGGATGAGATTGACTACACTCTGCAAGAAGAAAGAGAGGACTCCCTCTGCTGAGATGTTCAGGAACAAACTTCTTGTCACGATGTGGACGCGTGCAATCGCACTGGATCTTGAGAACAAACTTAAACGTGTGACGAGTGTGTTGACTAGTGCGTGAGCCTACAATGCAATTTTCTTGTTGGTGCTCATTTCACTCCTATTACTACTATTTTAGGGAAAAGGAGAGTGACACCCTATTCACAGTCACATTCATACCTACAGACAATTTAGAGTAAAGATTCAATTGAACTACGTGTCATTGGGCTGTTAACCGAAGCTGGAGTACCAAGACAGAACCTGAAGTCTTCTTGCTGTGAGGCAATAGTGTTTCTCAATGCAACTTTATTTTTAGTTCTACCAAACAAAAATAAATGGCTTACCCACCATACATACAAACGGTCATCAAAAGACACTTGCCACAGGTCCGAGGCAAATTAGTAAGGGATACTTAGACAGAAGATACAAGTATGAGCTCACTAAATTTGGGTCTTTCTTGGTGAAGGTCTGAGGCATGAACAGGGAGAGCTTATGGATTTCTTTCAAAAACATATCAGTGCCCTCTATCACCTAGCTGCATTTGTCATAAATTGAAACAGATTGACTGATGTCTGACAATCTGTGTCTGGGGTTATTTTGTTTTGGAATAACTTTCATCTACTTGTTTTTCCCCGAGCTCTTAACTGTCTTAAGGCTTGTTTGTCCAAAATCTGGGGTAAACAGTTCTCTGACACCATGCATTAGGACTGACTATGTAATTATATCAACTTTGTATCACTGTATTATAATATCTAATTTTTCAATAAATATTAAAAATGGAAGTGCAGCCTTTAGTTCTTGTTGCTCCTCAAGGACTTTTTCTGAAGCTTGATATAAATCGTTATGACATGAGGTTTCATGTCATAATTGACTTGAGAAAGACCGCTAAAATCTGTTGACATTTCTGGACTGAAATTGCAGGGAGTAAATCAATATGTTTAAACAACTAAGCCTGTCCTGAATTTTCCCAATACCTGATCATATACAATTTTTTAGTGACACTTACAACTAATGTAAGTAAAACATATTTGGTTCAAGTCATATACTGCCTATTTAAATAAAGGCACAACTTTACACACAAGTTAAGACCATTATGGGGTTTACAGAGATTCATTCTATCTGAGCTATATTTTGCTTGTCCAGTACTAAAAAAAAAAAGTGCATCAAGTCCAGTTCTGTCATGAAATGTAAAGTGGCAACAGTATCGCAAGTGATGTTTACAACTGCATTGGTTGATAAGAAACAGCTCACCTGGTACCTGCTATATCTGGTTTGCATGGAGTCTGTTTGTTTCAATTCGAAATGTAACAAAAAAACCCAACAGGATTCATAGATGACTCCAACAGCGTGAATTCATCATTAAAGCAGATGCTTTCAAATACTGAACAGAAGATTATCTCAATAATCTCCCGAGTCCGGGAATGAGACTGTGTGAGACAGAGTCAGTGACCGAGAGATAAACAGGGCTGTCAGGGTCATTCGGCACTATGTGGAAAGTAATTAAAAATGTAAATTAAATGGTTGAATTATACAACCCATTATGTAAGAAGACTTCACCCCCCACTTGACACTGAGTTGTACCTTGTTTTGTTTTTTACTTTCAAAATGTGGCTTGACCAATTATAATGCTTTGAGTAGAACAGGTTGGCAAATAGATGGGGTTCAGTTGATCTAGTGATCGATGGTACCACTCGACAAAAAATGAAATGAAAATAAAATAAAATAAAATAAAATAATCTACTAACTAAACCATTTATTTATTGCATCACCATCCAACAGTGTTTTTTTTTTTTTTTTTAAATGTATTGATTTTTTTAACCTGTGGCAAGGGCCCCAGGGTAGGTCCAGGACTCACCGGAGAGATTACATATATAAATGACGCTCAGCCAAAGAACGCCTTGGGTTCTCCCAAGGTAAAAGCATTACTGAGGAGACAGGGGCATGCAGTATCCTGCTAAGCCTGCTGGGTTAGACCTGGTTCGGGGTAAGTGGGAGAAAATGGATGGATGGAATTAAGAAAGAAAGCAAAGTAGTGCTCTACCAGGAATTGAAGGAAAAAAGTAAACTAGGCCTTCTCATTATGAAACAATACTAATCCTTAATGCCTTGGCCATTATCTGTGTTGTCTTGTGTTGCTTAAGATGGAGTGACAGGTCAACAGTAACCATCTGGATAGTCTGGTCAATGCAGGGGCTTGTGCTTCTTACCCCAGAATGCCCACCAACAGGGACCTTGTTACTCGGGATGAATCTGTAGTATTGCACACAGCTTATTCCCGTGCCCAACAATGCAAATTGTACCACACTGAACAAATGTGTCAAAATTTAGTCTTCTTCTTCTGTTGTCTTTGCTTTCTGTTGGTAATAGAACTTTTAGAGTGTCCAGACAAGTCCCTGTCTGAGGTTAGGCATTCCGAATGGCCCCTGGGGTTTGACTTGTGGTTTACCCGATGCTCACTGGGTATAATCTTCTCCTCTCATCCATAGCGTCCACCACCATGTACACAAACAAGCAATGCAATGCAAAACAAACCACGGCTGCAGCCCCCTCTATGTTTACCTCTTCTCTCGATGTCGCATTTCGTATGCGTTTGCTTTTGAACAGACGCCTCGGTGACGTCGCAGTTCAAATTGTTTACAATGATTACATAACAGCAGGAACAGATTACGTCAGCGGTGGTTCCTTCGCTGCAGTGGAGACATGGCAGAGTGTTTGCTCAATTACGAATAAAACTTGAATTTATCGATTGATCGTAAAATGGTTGTATGGTAATCACATATTTAAGATCAGCCATGTATAACAACTTCTTTACCGATCAATTATTAATTGCTTATTTTCATGATGATTGCCAATGATCTCTATCAGGTGTTGATAAAGTAACAGTGCGGGTAGACAAAAGACAAAAGTTTTGTTCTGGTATGACTTTGCATGACACTTCTTGAGACAATCACTGGATACTTACATACAGTTTGTTTGTTTTTTATGTTAAATGAACTTCCTTTATGCACAGCTTCACAACAGTCATTCTCTGTGATGATGACTGATTATCTCATCTTTCGCCCAGTGCTGTTGCACTGCTGTTTCCGGTAATCCACATTCCACCTTAAAGTTACACTGTTGACGCAATGCAAAATTAGTACTTTATAAAATATGCGACAACAATACCAAGTTTTATTTTTAATGAAATAAAAAGGAAGAAAAATAAGACGTGTTACACGTTACAGCTCTATTACAAGTTTATCATATGTTATTCTGAAACAGTTTTCAGTTCAGTTCCAAGTGGACTTTAATATGCTGTTGCACTGACCCACATGCAGGATAGCGCAACATTGATAAATGGGCACAAAAATGTAAACAAATTAATAAAGGTTAATGTCCTATAGTTTTATTTTACTGCTATTAAATGTTTCAGGGTCAAATGAGAGATTATAGACCAGGCAGGAAGACAAAGACAACACAGATTATTCTGTCTGAACCACAGAGCCATAGATTAACTTTTTTATAGTGAATAAAAGTAATCTTCTAAGATTAGATCCTAAAGAATTCAAGCTTGTTTTACCTCCTACTTAAAAAAAAAATGTATTCCCCAACATATACCCTTCATTTCCATCTCTTTTCATTATTTTTAGCCATAGTTTATAATCCACCAGGGGATTACGAGCACACAATCCAAAACTCATTAATTGGAGACAGTGTTACCTGTCCAGAATCGTATTGTGTGACAAGCAGAAAGCAGCCAGTGAGAGGAGACATCTCTTTTTTAGATTTGATCTACTCATTGACAGAACTGTTTTGAAGTGCAAACATACATTTATATAAAAACCTAGTAGAAGATTCTGCGCTATTTGGGGTCAACCATGCAGCCTCAAAGCCTCGCCGGAGATATCACACTGAAGGTGCAGTCGAGTTGCAGAGTGAAGTTGAGGTGACAGGACCGTAGAGTATCAGTGACTATCAGTTGAAGGAGGAGCTACTTCGAAGGCTGATACTGAATCAAACGAAGGGCCTCGTCATTGTCCAACACTCCCTGGATAAACTCACCTTCAGCAACTCGATCTGGTGGAGGAAAAGGAAAAGATATGCATGACCTATTAAAGGTAATTCGGCAGAAAGAAAAAAAATGAAAGACTACATCATCTGTATGCACAAAGACGATCAGCTTTCGTGTTAGCGTTGTCTACAGAATAAAGTCAATTAGAGAGTTTTCCATTTCCAAATCTGCCTTGATTTGATTAGTTTCTCACCATTATCACCCTTGTCAAAGTAATTCCAAAGCTTATCCGCCCTCTTCTCAGCTGTGTTTTCATCCCCAGCCAGTCGAGCCACCTCATCCTTAGGAATGAGCTTAAAAATTGCCTGTTTGGGAAAATAAACAAACAAACTAGTCATGGATAGAGAACTGCTACTTTTTTTAGGCTTACCTCACATCTCTGATCTACCACACTGACATGAGCTTTACATCTTTCTATTTTCTGAAGGCTTTTGTCAAGCAGTAAACCGAATACAGCTAAAACAGTCAACCGTGACAAGACTTGACAGCTGAAAAGTTTTACACAGTTGTCGATACCCCAAGCTTTATTTGACACAGAAACTTTTTGCCAAGGAAAATTCTCATGACAAATCGTCGACAAATCTCGCTATGCTGTTGCTGTTTAAAAAGCAAGACTAAGATGCAGCATTGCCCTTCAGGTGAGAAAGGGCCGGCCTTTTACAGGAACTCACCGTGCAGATTTCCTTGACCTCCGACTTGGTAATGTATCCGTTTTTGTCCACATCAAATAGTGAAAAGGCCCACTCCAGTTTCCTGTTGGTCTTTCCCGTCGACGTCATGTGGAGGGCGATGATGTACTCCTTGAAGTCCAGCGTGCCGTCGTCGTTCGTGTCGAAGGATCGGAACACGTGCTGGGAGTAATTCTGGGCGTCGCTCTCTGGGAAGAACTTGCTGTATATGGCCTGAAACTCTTCTTTCGTGATGCGCCCAGTCGGACACTGCTTCTTGAAGTTTTCGTACCACTGGACGATCTCGGTCTCTGTAAACTTGGTGTTGAGCTTCAGTTCTTCCAGGATCTCCTTGGACACGGCGCCACTTTTGGTGTTCCCCATCGTTGATGGCTGTCGATCGATGTGGCCGAGCTGTACCAACGTCTGAGTACGATTCCCTCTTCAATGGACAAGCTGAAGCACGACTTTAAACTGCCTCCTTGGGTTTGTCAACGTTGTAAGTGAACACTATTCCTGCGACGCTGCTGTATCCTTCTTGATCCACTTCCTGATCTTTGACTCAGCCAGCATGTGCTGTGAAAAGAGTGGAAGCCGCTTGGTAAGCCCAATTAAGCCAATCAGCCACTGGTAAGAAGTGTCACGGACAAGGTTTAACCCGGTTAAAGGCTGAAGTGGATTTATATTCATGAAAGTGGTTCATATCTGCCACACAGGAAAATATATATTTTTTTAAAAAAAAAAAAAAGAATGACCTATTATTTCGTCAGACTGGCTGATTCTCAGTTCAGGATTTCCTTTGTTCAACCATGTGATGAGAAATTCAAGGAGAGTGGGTATCTAATTTCTGAGCCAAGACATTGTTCTGAACCAGTTCACCTTGAATTCTGCAAGCGAGCAAGTTTCAAAACCTCAGTATTTCGGCAGCTTACACTGCAAAATGTTTGGCAAAATTGTATGGGTTTTATTTTTAAGGCTTTTCTTTCTTTCATTATTCAGTAGATGAAAGGACTGCCACATGGTAATGAACAATTGAAAGAGTCCAGATGCTGCTGTAGATGGCAGTGTTTGCCACTGTGAGCATGGACGGTGAAATTCACGACTGTTTGAGGTCTGCCTGTTTCTCTCTCTCTCTCTCTCTCTCTCTCCCTCTATCTATCTATATTCTACTTCTTCTCACACATCAAAAAGCACTACCTACTTAGCATATCTTAATGGACAGGATATAACAATAACAATCAAGCATAAAATAACAACTACAACAACAAACACACAAAAAACAGATGTATAATGTTATTCATATTTAACATAGATTTTAAAGCACTGTCAGAAGTAATTATGAAAGCGTTGCGATTCTAATAAAACAGACACAAATGAGCACTCCTCACCTATTTTTTTTAATCTAAGGATCATTACAAAGTGTTATCTTCTAGTCCACTGTTTTTCAACCATTGCACCACGGCACACTAGTGTATTATCCTGTATTTACACTAATAAATTATCCAGTTTCACTTAATTGGCATAAAACAAACATTCCATTGTCGGGTTTGTCTGTGCTTTATAATTAATGTAAGCCTATTTTCTTCCCTCATTTCTTCCCAGGATATCAGCAGGCCCAAGTTTCACTCTGATAATGAATAAATTAAGAGATTATATTGTCATTATTAAGATTTTAAAAAAAGTCAGTTTGTAACATTTTTGGTTGCTCGTGCACCATAGGATTTTTTTCAATGTAAAAAATGTTAAAACAAAAAACGAACACTTCCATTGAAATGTCAAGTTTCCTTTTAAATTTCAAGATTAAATTAGTTAAAATACATGATACTGCTAAAATTAGTATGAAATAAACTAGCTATGGAGCTCTACTCAGAGTAGTTAGTGCCTGAATATCTCAATAAGTAAGTAAAATTAGTGCACCGCTTTCCTACCTGTGTGACCAGCTGGAGGATGTAGTGCTGCTCGGTCTCGAGCAACAGAGGAAATCAGCTGCTTCTCCCTGAGACGCGACAATTAATCTCAATCTCAATAAGGCGAAGGGCAGCACCTATGTGGAAGACCAAGGTAACCTGGCGCTGCCCTTTTGACGTTGCTGCCGTCACGTGATCAGACACATTAATTGATTAAGTGTCTCTGATGTAAGAGGGGTTTTGCAAGGGGAAAACACGCTCAGTGCATCCCACGATCCAAATGATTTGTTTTCATCAACTTAATGTAGGACTAAAGACCAAGAAATGACATGTATAAAACAATTTAATTATTAGACTCCCTATTCACAATTCAGTTATGCTTGTCCATATAGAGTGGTTATATTAATGGTTCATGGTAGATTATATTTTGCTAAAGAATAACTGATTCTAATGTTTTTACTTATCACGGTTCAGTCGGCTACACAATGAGCTGACAGGAGGCCTATGAAACAGGTGAAGGCTGAATAAGATTGAAGTCGAAGCTTTGACAGAATACAACGACAACAACAACAGCTGACCCAAAGCACACCTATTTGCACCTTTAACCTGTTGAGCATGACATACTTCACACAGACAGACAGACACACACACACACACACACACATACACACATTGCTTTGCTGCTGTTGTGGCTTCCTCCACTCTTTATCTCATGACGGGAATAGAGCAGCTGCTACTGTAAGCTCCCTTGGCACACCTCTGATCCCCCCCACCCGCTTGTAAATAAAACAACTTAATTCCCCTGCTTACGTGCACAGGCTAACTTCAAAATCCCTGGATGCCTCCCTTTTTGGCTCCAGGGTTCCATGGCTACCTAGGTGATTTGGATTTTGCAATCTGGCTGCTGCAACTTTTGGCAAGATCAATTAGAAGACATTAAGACACAATGTCACCTTTGAAGTCTAAATGTACTTCGTGGCTTTGTAGAGATTAAACTCTAGTAGCGCCTTTTGCTAACCGACAGTTAATATTACCAATGACTTTACTGGCAATTCTCATATTCACCATGCATAAATTATATGCACAACATACATATTGGTTCGCATTCCTGCTTACTTTGGCTCATGCCAACGTCTGATAAGGTGATCAGGTTGTTTACACTCCAGAGTTGTAAAGCCTGAATTACCCTTCTGGGTCAAATCTCCACTGAAGGGTATGAGCCACTGACACCTCTGCTTTACTCTACACTGTGGCCAGGGGCACACCTCCTCATACATGTAGCTCCGTGTTGCAGGTGTCTGGACCATAGCAACTGCACTCATTGGTCAGGAGCTCCCCCACCCACACAGAGAAGATTAGGGAAAGACTCACTCAAGAAGTTTAAAAACGTGTTTGTATAACCCTTTTCATACAGCTTTGCAAATCCCCAGAATTCTGAAGACTATTGTGTCTGTAGTATGTCTGTTAAGGTTCTCAGTCATCCAGTTAATTTTAATGTAGAAGATTTAGTTGAGGCAACTGTCCTTGTTCTTGCGATTTTGTTTAAAATTGCAAGAACAAGTTCAGTTGCCTGGTTAAGTTAAGATGAGGCAACTGGACATTTCTATATTGTGCCTGTAGCTGTCATGAACCTTGCAAACATATTCATTTGGTCTTGATTTTTCATAGATTCCACAACCGCTTAACTTTCTTTATCACTAATAGGTGGAGGCATACAAAAGCACGAGGAAACTACGAAAAGCAGCTGTGAAAAACAATTGCAGAGGAACAAGAAGCTACCATGAGTTGTCAACAATGGCTTCTGCTGTAAAAAAAAAAAAAAAAATTGCATGAAGGGTCCTCTCCTCATTCATGCTTGTAGGTTTGAGTTTGAGTTTATTAGGATCCCCATTAGCATGGCAAAACCAGATATTATTCCTGGAGTCCTCGGTGTATGGACATGGTAAGTTCACTATGCTTTGAGAATTTATGGCCTATATGCACTCATGTATATCTTCACAAACACGGAGGCTACGCTTCAAGATCAGCAAAGGGCTGATGCAAAAGTCTACATCAGGCTTAACCCAATCCCAGCCGTTGCCATCAAATCTCAATCTCAGTAATTGTTTTGAGTAAATCGGGATGAGTCAGATGAACGTTGTCAGGTCCATTTAGGGAAATTGGAACTGCGCTGAAGAAGACTTCTACCACCTCGTCCACATATAGCTCTTTCCACTATGGCTCCTTCACTCCTCTTTCAAAACCGTCTGTATACCTGGCCTAGATGTGTTCATTGCCATCCTCTAGAAAGCATCCCGTGTCCTCAAGATGCAGGAAGATTGAGGACACGGGATTGGACAAGAGGGATTGCACCAGGAGTGTTGTGGCATTAATCCTACCTGAAAAGTAAATAAATAAAAATAGTTCAAAAAATAAAGTCTATTTGCATCTTCTGATTATACAAGCAGGAGCATGTTCCCCAGCAGATGAATGAGTTGAAGCATGCGCCTGCACTGCCACTTGCAACCTCACAGGTAGCTCAACTTAATTCACCTCTTGAATTGTTTTGAAGAGGTGAAGTTATAGGTTTACTGCATCTTGCAAGCTCCAATATTTGGGATGATTTTACCAAATTAAACTGAAATACACATTTTGATCAACAGTGCAAATGTTAAATTTAGGAGGTGCCCTTGTTTGTTTTTTGGTACCTCCAGCCTCTACATCTAGATCATTCCACTTTGGGGAGAGGGATTTTCCCCTCAGTCCACACATACTAAGGAGCCTTGATATATTGGATTAGGATTTTTTTGTCTGATTGACCCTTTGGGTGAACCTTCCACTGCCAAAACCCAACCTTTATCCCACAGCCGGGTATAGAGTGAGTTCCAGGAAAGAGAATCCTTTGATTGAAGAGAGTGGAGGATTAAAATGGAGGAGCAGAGGGAGACACAGAAGAAGTGAGGGCGGTGATGTTAGGCCGTAAGAGGGATTTGGCAGCTACGTTAGGCAGAGCACAGGCCTATACAGGAAATGGAAAACAGTGACCTTTGTCAAAGCACTGCCGATTAATCTTGATATGTCTGCATGTCTTTTGGTTGAGAGATGCTGAATCTGGTCACCCACATTGGTGTCATGACTTTCGTTTAATTACTATATGCTTCATTTCTTCAATCCTGGTGTCACTCTTTTTTGTTGCCACTGAAGTGTTGTGTGTAGATTCTTTTTGCAACAAATTTTAAAGACAGTACTTTCAAATGTAAATGTTTCATTTCATCCATTAAATGGCCACTTCATACAGTAATAGTTCAATTGCTTGTTAACACAAACAGCTACAAGGCCAAGCACATGTCAGCAACTCAGTAGATTTATGCACTATTTATGTAGATGTGGTGAAGTTTGAGTGGACGATGCCTTATTGATTTCAGGGGTCAGAGAAGAATGAGCAGGGTGGATCAAAGAGCAGCCAAAAGGCAACAGCAACTCAAATAGTCACTGGTTACAATCAAGATGCAGAATACAATCTCATGGTCCAACCTTGAAGAAGTGTGTTTGCACTCTTCTACTTTCTACTCAGTGACTGTTTCATTTGTTTCATGTTTTCATTTTAAATAATTACCTTATAATAGTAAAAATGACATACATTTTTGTTTAGCGATTGTGTATATATGTATTTTGTATTGGTTTGTGTTTGCAGCTGTGACAATTTGGCATAGGAATGGACCTTTTCGAAATGCTTGGTGATTTTCCTCGGAAGGAACAGGTGAGAAAAAAAGGTGGTTCTGTCTCCAGAAACAACAATGTATATATTCTTATAGTTTCATATGTTTCAATAGACTCCAGTAGTAAAAAAAATCCCAACACATCTCTATTCTCAGAAGATAAAATATTTCTCACTGTTTACAGCCTCCTGCAAAGGATTGGATTTGTACTCTTCTACTTAAAACTGATGCTTTGTTGAGACTTCCATATGTCAGGAAGAGAACTAACTTGTTGATTTACAGGACTTTGTTGCAGGACTTCTCTCATTGCTGAGGAGTTCAAAAATGAAGAGACAGTTTAAGGTAAAAAAAAAAATGCTTTATTGAAATTTAACAAATACATGTTAGAGTTTAAAAAAAGGTTGTAAAAAACTAAAAAAGAATATGTAAATGAAGTGTGTGTGACCTTTTTACTGTTAACACTGCCCTGGTTTTTTTTTTCAAAAGGTTATGAAACCGTGAAGTTAAATGGCTCATATTATGATGGACAGCGTATGTATCAGCTCATTAATACTGACGAACAAAGGCATCAGATTTTCCTCGATGTCTCAGTGTTGGCCCCGATAAGTGCGTATTTTGCGGCTGAGGTTGCGAGCCAGCCTGTCCACAGCACTGCTTATGTGTCCCAGCTCTTTCTTAGATGTGAGGCCATCGATGTTTCCACTGTACCACAGAACCCATCCAGCCATAGACATCAGCACTAGCAGAGCCCCTGCAAAATGAATCAGAAAGTTGTGACCTGTAGAAAGAGGCTGTTTGTCCCAGATTCATTGGGAATGCAAAGGCAGATCTCGCAAAGCTGCATTTAACACCGAGGGCAACAGGTATAGTTTGTGTTCACAAATGAAATAATCACTTTGCACCATCCAAAGACAGCAGTGGCCCATTAACACTCAGCTTTCTACTTTTCTAATTAATGAGTCTGAATCCATTTTGTTGATTAGATTTGAGCAGGTGTTGCCTGACTGACACACATGATGCAGGATTAGTGATGCATAGATTATACATACATACACATATACATATACATATACATATATATATATGTATAATCTATGCATCACTAATCCTGCATCATATATGTCAGTCATATATATACACATATATATATGCTCAAATATAATCATATATATATATATAATATATATATATATATATATATATATATATATATATATATATATATATA